>CM060947.1:177796933-177876933 GCA_030765055.1 Mantis religiosa | reverse complement strand
AACTATCTCCCATCCTTATAGTTCTAATTCCAGTTTAACTTTCAGTATTTGAGATATTTCTTGCACTGGCCAAAAACCTCTTCTTTCCTTCACTCCCTTAAACACCAAATTAATTCTAGTTTTATTTTCATTTATTCAAATCTTCCCTCATCCCTTGAATTTCTGTACCAACTTCATCTTTCATTTCCTTTGCTATCTTATTCAAATTATTAGTTATCCTTTGCTCCATACCATCCATTTTGCTGATTTTTTCCACCAATTCTGCTAAAATTCCCTGTATTTCCTCAGGGACTGGGTTTTGCTCAATTCCAGCTATCAATAGCAGCATTAGAATTATGATTACTAATAGTAATCCCTCCATCTTACTGCCTCCTGTTACCTTTTTTTAAGTATTATTTGCCTGAAGAGCCCAACTCTTGCTCTATAGACTGATTTCTGCACCCATTGCTGGTTAGGCCACTTTTGTTCCACACCTCAGGAGCTCACTGTTACACATCCTCCTCCTTCCACCAATCACTTCTACTTGTATATAGTGGAAGAATGTATTCTATACAATAAGTGAAAGCTTGTATACCTTTAGTATTTTAGTTGCCATACTCTGAGGTTATATTTTATTAACTTATACGGTGGTTTCCAAATTGACTTGTTTTCTTTGAAATGGATTCATCAATAAATGCTAATTGGAGGACAGCTCCATGAAGAGTGGTAGGATTGTTTCCATGATCCAGGTCAGGCTTACATGTGACTGTGATCTACAATACGCCATTTAAGATCTCTGCTTTCTCCTGTTATTGATGTTATGGGGCCAATATATAATGTAACCCAATCACTATCTTTCTCCCCTTCACATGCCCTTGCCAACTAACACGACTTTGGATACGCATTTCCTGTTCAAAGGTGCATGGCACCATGATACACTCTGCTGTGTCAATGCAGGCTGTCAATTGTCTCTCTCGAAACAGTAAACATTGTGCATTACTTATCTGTGGAGCAACGTCTGTTATTTGTTAAGTTTATTTTAAACGTCAATCTGTTAGTCAACATGAAAAATTCAATGCCATGGCCAGGATTTCAACCACGGATCTCCTGGTTCCTGTCCAGTCGCTCTAACCCATTGAGCTACCATGTTCAACATGCCGTCCCGACATTAAATTCTCCATTTGACTCATATATTTCCCCGGTAGACCACTAGGGGCTCTCGCATCTAAGATACACCGTCTGTGGCGACTTACTATCGTAAGTACTTGAGTCCCAGACTTCATCATTTAACTCTTATTATTTTAGTTAATTGATGGAAATTAATCATTTCTTCACACTAGCCATATATAGGCTAAGGTTTTTGATCGATAGAGTCAACATGAAAAATTCAATGCCATGGCCGGGATTTGAACTATGGATCTCCTGGTTTCCGTCCAGTCGCTCTAACCCATTGAGCTACCATGGCCAACGTGCTGCCCTGACATGGTAGCTCAATGGGTTAGAGTGACTGGACGGAAACCAGGAGATCCGTGGTTCAAATCCCGGCCATGGCATTGAATTTTTCATGTTGACTCTATCGATCAAAAACCTTAGCCTATATATGGCTAGTGTGAAGAAATGATTAATTTCCATCAGTTAACTAAAAAAAAGTGAATCTGTTAGTTAACAACATATGGAATTTGTTGAAGGGTTTTCCAAAAACAATACAACCTGCAAGAAAAACTAAATACAAGATGAATAAATTTCAACCTTTGGAAGAGAAAATCAATTTTAACAGAAAATACACGGGATGAAATTGATGCTGCTTTAGAATGATTGGCTCAAAAGTTGCTAAACAAATAAACTCAACAAACAGGTGTATCTCAGACTTCTGCAAAAAATGCTACAGGCCTATTAAAACTAAAACCTACTACTATACTCAAGTGCATGCATTATAACAAACTGATTGTGGTAAGTGTATGAATTACTGCAATTGGTTTTCTCAATCTATGGAAACTGGTTTTTCCAATCTGCAGAAAGTGGTTTCACCGATCCAAAACTATTGAGTTTCTCTGCTAAGTCTTGGTTTCACGTAGATGGACAAGTGAATGCTTACAATAATAGATATTGGGTTTCTGAAAAGCCTGCACTGCTGAATGAAATGCCTCGCTATGAGGATCATTTCTGAATGCTTGACAGAAGAACAAAAATCCTATGGTTGGTACCAACAATAATCTGCAACAGCACATACATCTGTCAAATCATTAAATGCAATAAGAATTATAAGTGTTAATCTGCGATTCCCTTATTCCCCAACCTAACTAGTTGTGATTTTTGTTCACATGATCCTTTGAAAAAAAAGTGTATACTACAGGAACCATGCAATAAATCCCAAGAATTCCTGTTGTGCGCTTGGCCAGAGAGCAATAACATTTTTACAAGATATGTCTGTTTGAAAGTCAACATTTCCAGCATTTCATATAAGGTAAGGATTTTATTTCATCTATGATCATGTAATGTTACAGGACAGTGCTGGCTAACGTAATGGAGAGAGATGATCACAATATGTCTGTATTAACTGCTTTATTATTTCTAAAGGGACAATGTTCAGACTATTCTGCACCAATCGAAACCTGACATCATTACAGGCATATACAGTTGCCAACTACCTTATACTGAGACCTGATAATCTTTCCCCCTGGTCTAACAAGGTGTAATAATAAATATTAAAAGCAGAAGCATTATTAACAGTGAAGTATTCTTCATTTTTTAGTTTGATTTATGAGTCACTATGTTTACACTCAAACTTCACTTACTTGTATAATTGAAACGTTTTCAAGATCATTCGATCTCATCCTCAGCTGTTTGGTGACTAACTGAACATTCCTCTTCTTCCACTACTACGGAGCTCCAATCACTCTGCCATCTGGTGTTAGGGGCATTAAGTTTTAATACTTCATTTAATGCCGGGGTTTCAAAATATAACTTTATCACGGTTTTTGGTTATATTTTTTCCCAAATATCCAATTCTATGGGTGTACTTAAAGATTTTAACAGTTTAATGTTGTGGCCAATGTTGTGGTTTTCTGTCCAAAAATGGTGTGAACAGAGGAACATTAAGTTGAAACAAACAGAAAAATCTGCAGTTTCACACCATTTTTGGACAGAAAACCACAACATTAAACTGTTAAAATCTTTAAGTACACCCATAGAATTGGATATTTGGGAAAAAATATTCATAACCAAAAACCGTGATAAAGTTATAAATTTTGAAATCCCGGCATTAAATGAAGTATCAAAACTTAGTGCCCCTAACACCAGATGGCAGAGTGATCAGAGCTCCGTAGTAGTGGAAGAAGAGGAATGTTCAGTTAGTCACCAAACAGCTGAGGATGAGATCGAATGATCTTGAAAACGTTTCAATTATACAAAAACAAGTAAGTGAAGTTTGAGTGTAAACATAGTGACTCATAAATCAAACTAAAAAAAAAAAAAAAAAGTGTAATAAGTTTGTGATGACAAATTTAGTATGTGTAAAATGTTTAGTGCTGTAAGTACAAAAATTAAATGTAAAATAAATGGGAATCTGTTAATCAGAATTCTTGAAGTTCATGTCACTATACTAAAATTCTTCCTGGTACTACAATAAACACACATTAAAGCAACTAACACCACTTCTTGACTAGCAGATTTTTAGTCCATATTTTTACCCCTCTTAACGTAAACTATAAAAAAAGTAATCACAAAAAATTGGAAATTTATATCCAATATCTATAGAATGCAAATAAGCTAAGGAACTCACTTGGAAAGATAAACTGGAATTAACACTCTGAAGTAATATAATAATTAAAATTATATATGAGTCGACTGAGGCACTCTGTGCTTCACATGCACATACCACAAATTTTTCTTAAACATGTTTCGCTTCCACTTTATTATCAAGAATCGCGTGGTCTCTGGAGAACCATTATCAGCTAGAACATGCAAAGTTCTAGCCAGTTGACAATTTCTTGATAATGCCTTCAAGTGGAGAAAGAAAGCATTGAAGGAATATTTGTGGTAAGTGAAGTAGTGTCTCAGTCGACTCATAGTATAATTTTAAGATAAGGAGTTATCATACATTTACATCATCCATTACAGAGCATACACATCTTATTGCTGGTTACAAGAGGTACACTTACAATTAAATTTTAAATTTGTACACTACAGAAGGTTGCCCTAATTAAGCTCAGGCTATTTTGAATTTTCCTCTTGTTGCTGTCACTGGTCAAAACGCTGATATTGACTATCGTATCAGCTCACTGCATGTACCTACAATTTGCCGAGTCATTCTGAGGCAAGGTTAACTCCGCAATAGCTTTAAAGATTACTGATTTGTGGTAGGCGTATATTGTTGGGCTTTCCTATGCCAGTTTTTACAATAAGTAAGGCCTGTAGGCCTTATAGCATTGCTGCACAAAAATGGATTCTCATTTGTGGTGCAAGCTGCAAAAAACTAACAAGAAAGTGGGTGCAACTGGCATGACTTAAAGAAGCGGTAGCTGAATGCAGTAGTTACTCAAGAAAACCCACCAACACAAAAAAGTACCGCCAGCCACATTAAGAACATCCAAACGGACTATTTATTGGATAATACACATCAATTTGGGTCTAGAACAGCACCATAAAGCATGTAGACACATCTTAAAAGAGTAGCATATCAGAGAAGACTACCAATGCAAGAACTCTCTATCAACACCATCTGGCTAGTGAAAAGTGGCAATTACAGTTTATTTGGATGTAGGAAATGACACAACAAGCCTCTGACCATTTATGATCATTATAAGTGGCCCAAAAGGGTCACTCAAATTTCATTCAAGAAAACAAGCTAAAGTTTTCCATGGGATTCATGATGGTTGCAAGATTGCTGCTCTCATAGGACACTTGGCATTCGCAGAGCTGCCAACAATGTTAAAATTATGTACCCTACTACCAAAAGAATCTTAGAGACCCAATGTTTGATGAAGACATTCCCCAGTTATATGGTGAGGTTACCCAAATGTTTGGATACACTTTTGTTCATGTGAGTTTGGAGGAATTTAGTAACAGTGACGTCAAAATTAATATAAAAATTGTTTGTGGTTGGTTTATTGACACTCGTCACTTACTTTTTCATATATTTATGAGAGACTAGTTTCAAAGGCCCTGGCCTCCATTTTCAATCTCTTTCCAACTGGCATCTGTTGTTGTCTGCTTTACTTGTTCGCCTATTCTTGATGTGAGTTTGGAGGAATTTAGTAACAGTGACGTCAAAATTAATATAAAACAGCAGACAACAACAGATGCCAGTTGGAAAGAGATTGAAAATGGAGGCCAGGGCCTTTGAAACTAGTCTCTCATAAATATATGAAAAAGTACGTGACGAGTGTCAATAAACCAACCACAAATAATTTTTACACTTTTGTTCATTTAGTCAAACTTTTTTTTGTCTTCCCAGAATACTATACCTGGAAAACTATGGTAACAGGTGACAATGTGATACCATTTAAAAGGATTCTGTGAAATCACCAGATGTATTGCCAATGGATTTTTGTGGATTTGATTTATTAAAACATCTTGCTTCTCCATGTCCCACAATAACTGAAGGTATCTGGAAAGTATGCAGGGTGGAATGGTACATCCCTCTCCTATTTAAATTAATTGATGGAAATTAATCGTTCCTTCACACTAGCCATGGCATTGAATTTTTCAGTTTGACTATCTATTCCTCTTCCTGTTATTAGACACAGTCTACTACAATGGAAATTGTCTCAGAGACATAGTTAAATCCTGTGGTCATCACATTGAAAACAACTGATGGAGAAAGGGTATCTCACCATTAAAAAGCGTAAGTAAAAATGTCCAACCTTAACTAGGGCTCTGTATGTGTTTGTGAAAGTGGAACATGATACTGATGTAGGATGGATGCACATATAGGATCTGACCAAATTATATAGAGACCGCGAACAAAGTGCAATCGGTGTGTGCATGCACAAGCCGTCTTCTCCCCTTCTCACCATCCAAGCAACACATGACTCCCACCCCTTCATACGTTGACTAGTGCTGTGCAACTTGTGCCATGGAGGAGATGAGAGGCAACCTAAACTGACAGTAAAGGGGGAAAGCTAGAGGACTTCAGTTTTGGTAAGCCATGACTTCAACTGCATTTTGTTCGCAGTTAACCTGTAGCATGGTATATTTATAGCCAAGTAGATGATAAACGCAAACTGTTAAGATACTATGGTTAAACTATTACCGTGGCATGTCATAAAATAAGTATGCTATTGCTAACCCACGGTTTGATTACTCCAGTTCCATAGCAACTGTTTTTACCTTTTTTTTTTTTTTTTTCATCAAATCAATTAATAGTTGTATTAAGAAGGCAGTTTTTAATTTCAGCAGTCACTTGCCTGTTGAGTTTAATGGACTCAAAGAAGACTATAAGCAAGAGTGCCAAATTTTAGTGCCATGAGAGACTGTATCTCTTAAAACTTGCCAGTTAAATTAAATTCCTTCCGGATGTAGAGGACTTCTCAATAAGCTTTACCAGAAAATGTTAGCTATTTTGTTGTAAAGATGTTAAATATACAGCATTTTAATTAAAACCTTTAGAGCTATTTTTAAGAAACCCAAAAATTTTGGAAAATGATTAATGTAAAGGGTACTTTTGGGGTGGAGTGAGTTTTCCAAAATATTTATGTCACATCTTTATTCCCATTGTGAGAGGCAATTTTATGAACTGAGGTTAGTGAAGCAATGACATCTGAAATCCTGTGTTTATGTACCATGCTACTGCTCTTTCTATAATCACTCACATGACCCATTAATCGAAATGTTCCGGCTGCATAAAACATAGTGCTACAAAATGATAACTTTTGGGGATGCTGTATGAAGTCATTTATGAAGTTATGATAAAATTGCAGTCATCTTTTCCTTTCTCAACTGGAATATTCTAAATAAAACATTGTTCACCTCTTCAAATATGACTCATTTACATTATTCTCTCACTGTTACATTCAAATCAATGAAAATATCGCTCTCTGTTGCATGCAAATCGGTGAAAATATCTAAGATACACATGCAATAGTGTCTTTGGTTGAAAACTCCTCAACAGTGAATGGTAAACAGATTACAATTAAATGCTGGTGAAGTCAAAATATAGTTTGCTTCAATGGAAATTGTTTTTACCCTGGTAAACCAAGAACTATACTGTGGTACTCTTAATTCTAGAATGATATACTAAGCCATTAGTATGTAATTTTAAGTTACAAGGTATTTCAATAGAACTTTATGTTTTGTCAAGGAATGGAGAAAATCTGCCTACAAAGACTAAAACTGTCTTTGTCACAAAAATAAACAAAGGTTCTAGACCCTGACATTTTATGGACAAACCATAAAAATTTGCAAGTATGGGTATCACATACTACATTACTGGAAGTGAATATGAACTGAATTGAATGTATCGAGATTCAACTGTATTGGAACACCACAGTGAAGCGAAAAATTATTAAATTTTAGATGAGTCGCATTTTTTACACATCTGCTTCACTTTCGTACCTATTTTGAGGACATGTTTCGCAAATCTTCGTTTGCATCTCCGGCTCTTGTGCGACTGACGCTAGATCCAGCGGTGTGGGTAATTCTGGGGTTGTTGCTGCCATCTGTTGATTTAGTGATGAACTGAAATGTGGGATTCTCTTCTAGCGGGATTTCAAAGTTCATTAGTTGGTTTTTATGTTTTTCTATGTATATCCTCTCCCATATGACGAGTTCACTATGTTTTTGTACGTATTTTAGTAATTCTGTGCTATCTTCAATTTCATGATTTTCAGACCAGAAATGAGCTGCTATTGCGGACTTATCAATATTTTTGTATCTTAAGTGCCTGAAGTGTTCTTTCTTTCTAGTGCCTATGTTCCTTTTTGTCCTTCCTATGTAACTTTTTTCACAGTCTTTACACTTAATTTTGTAAATGCCTGACTTTTCCTCTGGTTTTATCTTATCAGTATTATTACTGTGAAGTAGGTTTTTAATGTTGTAATTGTTTTTTGGTGCCAATGTTATATTGTATTTCTTGAATATTTTTTGGAACTTTTTTGTGGCCCAGGGGTGGTAAGTAAATTTAGCAAATCTAGTTTCTTGTTTTATTGGTGTGAGAGCTGTGATCTGTTTTAATTTCTTTTGAAGTTTGAATAATTTTAGTTTTTTATCTACAAGGTTTTTTCCATATCTATTTTTAATTGCAGTTTTTAAGATTTGATGGTATTCGTTTTGATATTCTTGCTGGCTGAGAGGTAGATTTACTAATCTGTGTGTCAGACTGTTGATGGTTGCATGTTTGTGTGGAATTGGGTTGAAACTATTTGCTTTGATGTAATTATCTGTGTGTGTTGCTTTTCTATGAATGCCAAATTCTAGTTTTTCATTGCCTTTTTTGATTTTAAGGTCTAAAAAAGGTAGAGTACAGTCCTCTTCAGTTTCTACTGTGAATTGTATGCTGGATTCTTGCAGGTTGAGTAGTTTCAAAGCATCATCTATTAGTTTGTAGGGCACTATTGCAAAGATGTCGTCTACGTATCTGTACCATGTTTTAAACATATGAGGGAAGGCTTTAGTAATATGTGTTTCGAAAAAGCTCATGTATAGATTGGCCAAAAATGGTGATAGCGGGCTTCCCATAGCTAGTCCTGAAATTTGTTTGTAATATTTTCCATCGAAGACAAAATAATTTTGATGTATACATAATTCACTCATTGCCACATATTCTTCTATTGCATTGGCATCCAGGTTTATAGAATTTAGCCATTTTTTCAGTTGAATCAAAAGATTGTCTAATGGAATGCTAGGGAAGAGGGAGCGGACATCAAAGGATACTCAAGTGTCATGAGGTTTTAGTTTAAGATTTTGAATTTTTTCTACCAGGTCTAAAGAGTTTTTTATACTCAGAGTATGGAATTGTGGAAAGGACTGAAATTTTTTGGTTAGCCATTTTGCCAGAAGGTAAGTAGGAGTGTTTATATTATTTACAATGGGTCTCATGGGTATGTTGGGTTTGTGTATTTTAGGCAAACCATATATTCTTGCAAGGGTAGGGTTGTCTGGTTTGATAGTTTTTTGTTCTGTAGTTGTTAAAATTTTACTATTAATGATGGTTTTTTGTTAATATAAACACTCCTACTTACCTTCTGGCAAAATGGCTAACCAAAAAATTTCAGTCCTTTCCACAATTCCATACTCTGAGTATAAAAAACTCTTTAGACCTGGTAGAAAAAATTCAAAATCTTAAACTAAAACCTCATGACACTTTAGTATCCTTTGATGTCCGCTCCCTCTTCCCTAGCATTCCATTAGACAAACTTTTGATTCAACTGAAAAAATGGCTAAATTCTATAAACCTGGATGCCAATGCAATAGAAGAATATGTGGCAATGACTGAATTATGTATACATCAAAATTATTTTGTCTTCGATGGAAAATATTACAAACAAATTTCAGGACTAGCTATGGGAAGCCCGCTATCACCATTTTTGGCCAATCTATACATGAGCTTTTTCGAAACACATATTACTAAAGCCTTCCCTCATATGTTTAAAACATGGTACAGATACGTAGACGACATCTTTGCAATAGTGCCCTACAAACTAATAGATGATGCTTTGAAACTACTCAACCTGCAAGAATCCAGCATACAATTCACAGTAGAAACTGAAGAGGACTGTACTCTACCTTTTTTAGACCTTAAAATCAAAAAAGGCAATGAAAAACTAGAATTTGGCATTCATAGAAAAGCAACACACACAGATAATTACATCAAAGCAAATAGTTTCAACCCAATTCCACACAAACATGCAACCATCAACAGTCTGACACACAGATTAGTAAATCTACCTCTCAGCCAGCAAGAATATCAAAACGAATACCATCAAATCTTAAAAACTGCAATTAAAAATGGATATGGAAAAAACCTTGTAGATAAAAAACTAAAATTATTCAAACTTCAAAAGAAATTAAAACAGATCACAGCTCTCACACCAATAAAACAAGAAACTAGATTTGCTAAATTTACTTACCACCCCTGGGCCACAAAAAAGTTCCAAAAAATATTCAAGAAATACAATATAACATTGGCACCAAAAAACAATTACAACATTAAAAACCTACTTCACAGTAATAATACTGATAAGATAAAACCAGAGGAAAAGTCAGGCATTTACAAAATTAAGTGTAAAGACTGTGAAAAAAGTTACATAGGAAGGACAAAAAGGAACATAGGCACTAGAAAGAAAGAACACTTCAGGCACTTAAGATACAAAAATATTGATAAGTCCGCAATAGCAGCTCATTTCTGGTCTGAAAATCATGAAATTGAAGATAGCACAGAATTACTAAAATACGTACAAAAACATAGTGAACTCGTCATATGGGAGAGGATATACATAGAAAAACATAAAAACCAACTAATGAACTTTGAAATCCCGCTAGAAGAGAATCCCACATTTCAGTTCATCACTAAATCAACAGATGGCAGCAACAACCCCAGAATTACCCACACCGCTGGATCTAGCGTCAGTCGCACAAGAGCCGTAGATGCAAACGAAGATTTGCGAAACATGTCCTCAAAATAGGTACGAAAGTGAAGCAGATGTGTAAAAAATGCGACTCATCTAAAATTTAATAATGAATTGAATGTATTTGCACTACTTGATATTTACAATATTATTTTCTAGTAAAGTCTGTTTTTTTAACGTGTGTGCAGTTCCCACTCAAAGGGACCTCAAAGGACCTGACCTTTCCACCCACTAATGACCGTCATAAATCTATCTCCACACTTCAGAAATGGAACACTGACGTTGGGGACCAATAGCAACCCGGATTTTCTGAAAATGACAGTTGCATGTCTACTCCGCGTGGAGTCTCAGTTGCCAAAGTTCCAACTTCCAGTTGTTCTGTTTCATTAGGTGCAAGACGGCGATGTTAAAATCTTGCAAACTTGTAGAGAGGACCGTCAGGAGGAGGGTCCATGTTGTAAAATGATTATGAGGGTTCCTCAAAGAAAGCGGCCGCCGTGCACTTGCGTTGAGTAGACAGACTTTAACATTCATATTCCTTATTCTAGTTATATAAATTTTAGTGCTGTTTCCTTTGTTAACCTTGTTAGCTCAGCCTGCTTGGCTCCCAGGCCTTTTAGCCTTGCTGAGTAGCATAGTCACCCTTCTATCCTCTACTCTAGTTTGCTATCTGTTTCCTCTTATCCCAGCATATTTTCTTTTCTACTCTTAACTTTTCTCATCCATTTCTCTCTAGCTTTCCAAAACAGGTTCCCTATATTTCTATTTCTACATTCATTTTTTCCCCATAACCATTTTGATGGCTATCAGCTTGCATGCATCTTTTCCTATTTCTTCTCCCATACTTTCTGTCTCCATGTTGCTAGATCTTAACGCTCTATCAAAATATGAACTGCACTTTCTATTTCTCCACACATAATTCCCATATTTCTACATTGTTACTTCTTGGTCCCCTAAAAACAATGATCCTGTTCTAATCCATGCCATTCCATCCCTCTCCCGTCTGTTACATTGGTCTATGTATCTTTCTCTTCCCCATTCTCTCTTTAATAACCTATAAAATTTCAATGATTTTCTGTTTTCTAAAACTCCCCATATTTCTTCTCTTTTTATATCCTCCACTCTATTTCTATTTTCCAAAACCTTCTACATTCCTGTTTTCTAGTCTCCATAAATTGCCCATTCCCATTTCTTCCACAATTCTTTCCACCTCAGACCACCAGCTTTACCTACTTCCGATTTTCTTTTGTTGATTCATACATATCTTTAGGATTTAATCATCTTCCATCAAACATTTATATCAAAATGTTAACTCTTTCAGTTATTATGCCTTTTCTTTTGGTTTTACCTAGTTCTACTGGCGCTGCTCTGGACAGTTCCAATACCTCTTTAGCGAATTGTTTGTAATATTGGTCTATTTTATTTTATACTTTCGACGTCCCCCATATTTCTGCAGCATACAACATCCTTGACTCTACCAGTGTTTCATTCATTCTCTCTAACCATTTGCTTGACATATTGAGTCAAATTCTTTCACAACTTCTAATTTTTCTCCCTCCAAAAACCATTGTTCCTCTTTTTTTCAATTTTGTTCCTCTTTTAAAGACCATCACTTTTGACTTTTTGTATTTACTTTAATTCCCCACTAATCACAAAACTTTTGAATTTCATTTATTGCTCTTTGTGATATTGCTTCTGTTGTCAGATCATTTGCATATAACAAACCTGGTATCTCTCTATTTCCTATTTTCAGACAGTGTTGATTCCTTCCTTTCAATCTGTCCACTATATTGTGACTTTGTGGGTTCGTGAAATAAAAAGTCCAATTACACCACTCAAAAATGTTCTTTATTTCCACCGACTTACAGTTAAACTCTTGCCAATTACACAGAATTACGTGCTGCAACAATTACAATTCACCAGTTCGTCCGTTACAACTTCCTTGTACTCGCGTTTACACAAACTCCGATACACATACACAGTTCGTACAGTCTTCCGTTGCACAACCCTTTCGTTCATTAACACGTCACTGACTAACACTGCCTTCTTACACCAAGAACTGTCCTCACTAACCAACTGACTGACTGACCAAACCAACAACTGACTAACTCCGTCTGTCTGTAACCCTCTTTATATCGGAATATCCCGCTTTCTGGTGTTTACAGGATTGTTCTAGTAACAGAAAGATCGAGAAACAGGTGTAGAGAAAACAGGCGACACAGTCATGTTTTTTTTCCTGACCACAGCCTGTCACCACTACAAGACGAACGAGGAGGAGGTGTGGCTAACCGAACCTCCCCTCCCTGCCTTCCGCTGCCAGCTGCTTTCACAGGGTGTTCCAGCGGTCCCGTTACACTGCTCCCTCTTCGAAGCTGTTCGCCTCGAACAGCCCCATCGTAGCGTGCGAGGCGGTCCAGGTGTACCACCAGCATCTGCTCGGAGTCTCAGCCAGAAGTAGCGCTGCCGTAGTTTGTGAATCATTCGGTTCGCTCCCAGGTGTCCTGAAGTACCAGCGTGCACTTCCTCCAAGACTTCCGGGACCTTGCTCCGGGGAAGTACCAACTGTCCTCTCTGCGCCTTCCCATCGGGTGACTCCCATACCCGGAACAGCACGCCCTCTCTGGTCTTCAATGAGTCCCATTGGGCCCAGTGCGACTTGTAGGTGGCGCTCCTCGGTGCGATGTCCTCCCAGGTCGGTCTCGTCCCTGCGTCCACTTCCCTCAAGAGTGGCCCCAAGTCTGCGTCCGCCAGCTGCTCCCTCCTCAGGCCTGCGCTATCCCAGCCTTCAGCAGGCACTGCCACAACTACTCGGACTGCTGCGGCACGCTCCTTCTCTTCCACTCTTGTGCGCTCATGGCCGTCCTGGATCTGCGGTAGGACACCTCCAATGTAATGGTCGCTAGCGTCGGTGTCCACAATGAAGGCGCCACCCGGTTGTGGGAAACCCAAAATTGGAGCACTGCACAGGGTCCCCTTCGGGTGCTGGAAAGCGTCTTCGGCGTCCTCCGTCCACACATAAGGCCGGTTTTCCTCCGTCAGGCGGGTGAGGGGTTTTGCGATGTTGTCGGCCTTTTCCTCTAAATCATTAAGGCGGTCGTCTACTTGACCCTTCCGCTTGCCCAGGTTCGTGACGTCATCCCCCACGCCGGCCAACCGTTCCTCAAACTTGGCGGCGAGAGCCTCGTTCGCCACCTTCATTTCGGTAGCCAGACCGTCGTTCGCTGCTCTCATTTCCGTGGTTAACTCGGCCTTCATTTGTTCCATCTTCTCGGCGATGTTGTCCCTAGCCGTCCTGATTAGTTTCAGTTCCGCGGCCAGGTTATTTCTAGTCTCCAGCGTCTCTGTTAATTCGGCCTGCATTTCTTCCATCTTCCTGGTGATGTTGTCTTTAGCCGTCTTCATTTCCGAGATTAGTTCGGCCTTCATTTCCATCATCTTCTCCAAAAATTTTTCCAATGCCGCGTCCATGATTGTAATGTTCGGTGATGTTGTTTTCCCGCTTCCTGACACCAGTGTGACTTTGTGGGTTCGTGAAATAAAAAGTCCAATTACACCACTCAAAAATGTTCTTTATTTCCACCGACTTACAGTTAAACTCTTGCCAATTACACAGAATTACGTGCTGCAACAATTACAATTCACCAGTTCGTCCGTTACAACTTCCTTGTACTCGCGTTTACACAAACTCCGATACACATACACAGTTCGTACAGTCTTCCGTTGCACAACCCTTTCGTTCATTAACACGTCACTGACTAACACTGCCTTCTTACACCAAGAACTGTCCTCACTAACCAACTGACTGACTGACCAAACCAACAACTGACTAACTCCGTCTGTCTGTAACCCTCTTTATATCGGAATATCCCGCTTTCTGGTGTTTACAGGATTGTTCTAGTAACAGAAAGATCGAGAAACAGGTGTAGAGAAAACAGGCGACACAGTCATGTTTTTTTTCCTGACCACAGCCTGTCACCACTACAAGACGAACGAGGAGGAGGTGTGGCTAACCGAACCTCCCCTCCCTGCCTTCCGCTGCCAGCTGCTTTCACAGGGTGTTCCAGCGGTCCCGTTACAATATCATTTACAAATAAATTAAATAAAATGGGACTTAATTTACAGCCCTGCCTTAAACCTATCTTCTATTCTGTCATCTGTTATTTTATCCCTTTCACATCTTACACAAAATTTAATTCCTCTAAATAACTTAGTTATTTCTTTTACAATTTCATCAATTACTCCTTTTGTTCTCAATTTGTATATTAGTGCATCTCTATTCATACTGTCAAATATTTTTTAAAAATTCACAAAGAAGCATAAACTCTACCTCTTTTCCTACTGAATAATTATCAATAATTGTCTTTATTAAGAATATATTATCTACTGTTTATTAAATTTTAGATTTTATAAATTTTATACAGTTGAATCTCGATATATCTACTGTTTGTTTACCTTTTCTGAAGCCTGCCTGAAATTCTGATATCTTTCCTACTGTCTCTGCCCAGTCCTTTAATATATTTGCTAATTTAAGTCTAAGATACCATCCTATTGAAAATCCAAAAGACCACGTGTACTCAAAAGAAATAGTCCAGACATCACAGATATTTGCTTTATCATCTGCATACTTATATTTGTAACCATTCTGCTCACTCCATTGTAGTCCAGAGATAAATTGAAATGAAAAATGAAAACTAAAGTGCATCAACTACCTCCGCCTTCTCCACTGGAAACAATTTCATCTGATTGACAAATGAATTAGCAATAGACAATACTTCATCAATGAAATTACTTTGAACTGCCGAAAGAACTATAACTCTATAATTATAACTATTAAATATACTGCAACACTCAATTTGCGATACTATGGAGAAATATTCAACATTTTTATCATTTTGATTTGTTCTATTTGTTAAGGACTTAGTTTGCACATTTTTAAAAGGAACTGCTTTAATAGAACATTAAATTTCTAAACAAAATTGAACAAAAAAGTGACAAATTATGCTAATAAGCATTTGAATTCAAAACATATTCACAACTTGTGAATTTAATCTGTTGAGTAACTGATGTCTAACCCACTGCTATAGCATAGAAGGGAGTAATTCATTACATATAATAAATATTTAAACAATTACTCTTAATTTGTTTGAATCCCTATAACTGTAACAAAATGTTAAGGTTTTTAAGCCTTGCTATTTCAAATTACACCACACTATTCTATAACTCATAACTATTCAAAAGAGCACTGAATAAAACAATAATGCTCTACTAACTACAAAACATTTCCCCAAAACCTGATAGATACTAACCTGATGCTAAAAACACCATAACTTGACTGAATGTAGGCTTGTAGAGAAGGTACTTGTGGGGGTTTTCTCTTTTGATTGGTCTATCACCATTTTCTTGACATGTTGACACCAGTGGATACATCCCCTTTCCTCCTGGTAGGGAATAACCCTTATCCTGTAAATAACCAGGAGTCAACGCCTGGCAAAACAAGTGATATGCTCTTAGTAAGTAAACTGAACATTCGTAACCTAAAATTAGCAAAAACTAAATTACTCTTTCAGACAAATAGATTATCAGGAAAATCATTCAGCAAAAGGGTAGCTAAGAGCTTTACATTATTTAATGATTTACAATATCATGCATACTTTTACTTGAAACTAATATTTATAGCCATGTTCTCAGACTATTTTCTATATGCATGGGAATGGTTCATTAAATGTTGACTGCTTGACTCTTTTTGGGTAAGTGAAGTCTAAAGTAACTGAGACTCCTAAATACAATAATTGTATTGTGATTTTAATTGTTATATGCATATTTAGGCTAATAAGGGAAAGAAAAGAGCTTTGAGACTATTGATGAAACTAAAGGAACTAATTTATGTACTTTGAGGCCCATCAACAGTTAGTTCATTTGGGCCTAATGTACTTGGATACTGCAATTGGAAACAATGATGTGTTTTGAATTATTTATTATTTTAAAGAGTCAGCAATGGAAACAACATCATTTATTATTATTAACTTAAATATCTCAAGAGCCACTCCTCCATCCCCAAAAGCTTTCAAAAGCAGGTAGCTCTCAAAACATGTTAAGTTAATAATAGTAACACAATATGTGACTTGATTTACTGACACTACAGTACAGTACTCAATGCTCCATATAATGCTATTGTTTAACTAGAATGCATTTCTTTACGACCTTCCTAATATCCTCAGCTACTGTCAACTTGAATTTTGATTTGGTAAACTCCTTGGAGGCAATAGGGAAGTCTCTCTTGGTATATTGATGAACTTGAAGTTTGGGTTCTCTTTAACCGCTTCACCGATGGCCATTTAAAACCTTCAGGGGCCGGAAACGGATACCCAATAAACAGAACAAGACATTTAAAATGTTAAATGCTGTAAAAATGCATCATAAATACAATTCCATATCTTCCGTATTTATTAAGTTATTTAAAAGAAACAAAAACTGGTTTAAAACCCATTAAAGGCAGTATACATCTACAGTAACAAAAAAGTGGAGACTACAGTAATAAATCGTTCAAATTGCCCTTCTTTGTTTCACTGTAGCAAAAGCCATTCTTTGCGCCGAACATGCCTAATATTTGAATCATTTTGCTTTGTGTGTATACAACCAATGTACGTATAGCTATGCAAGCGACTTCTCCAGTTCAAGTTTAGTTTATTTATGCTATACCAAGCGATAATCATACGAGTATATGTTGCGTTACACTGGAAAGAAAACTCTCTGTCAGATGTAGCAAATAAATTAGCTTGCGTATGATGTATACAGGCTTCTGATATTACTGTAGAAAATCTGGAATATTTGTTGTGCGATTATGAAGGAGATGTAGGTAGCAGTAACGTGTACTGGTCTACCGATGGCATGCTAGCTACTCCATTGTTTGGGGGAAGTGGCGGGTCAAATATGGGTGATGTGGATCAGATATTACTAGCCCTCTTTACGAAAAGCAGTTAAATGGTAAAAAAAATTATTTTTATACCACTGGATGTAACCATGCACAATCGTTTAGTAATTTTCAGAGCTGTAAATTCATGCAAGACATTCATCTACCTGTACTTGCGCGTATAAATAGCTCATAACCTAATCGAGTATTATAATACTCAGAGGTAAGGGGTAAGAAATTCACCACGACATCACCCCTCATACTTGAGAGAAAACACTTTCCTAAAAGCATACCACCTACAACCAAAAAAGTCGCAACCATTTCGAAAATGTCTAGTGTGTTGCGAAAAAGAAGTTCGCAAGGAAACCAACATTATTTGGTGTGAATCTGTGAATCTTGGGTGTTTATCCAGCTTTGGAGGTGTAAAATTCAAAAAGAAACCTTTAAGGGTACGTTTACGTCCCTTATAGAACTAATTTAAATTTATTGTAAAATAGGAAGATTAAAATAATTGACGTTAAAGGAGCATTAAATGCGTGTATGCGCAGGACGTCTATACATGTCCATATCTGTTTGGGGCATTTTAACTTGGACGTCATATGACGTCCATATCGGTGAAAGGGTTAAAGGTGTTGTCCAAATTGAACAGTTTTCCTTCATATTTGTTTATGAATATCTTTTCCCACGTGGTTAATGCAGTTGGACCTTGAATACCTTTTAATAAATGGATTTTTTGTTCTAGATCATGATTCTCATTCCAAAAATGGTATGCAGCTATCAATTTGTCTATTTCTTTGTTCTTTATGTTGCTAAAATGCTCTTTAAGTCTAATGTTCAAATTCCTTTTTGTTTTGCCAATGTAAAAGTTATCACAGCCTTTGCAATTTATATGGTATACACCTAAGTTTTTGTCTGTGGGTTTCCCTTTTGTGTTACGTGATTTCAAAATGTGCTGTACACTGAATTTGTTCTGTAACGTGTTCTTTGAAGACCTTCTGGAAAAGGTATGTACCTCTGGGAGTAGAGTACTCCATTTCTGTATGGAGTTTTATTATTGGTTAGGCAAAGAGCAATTTGTCTGCTCTTTTAGGTACTTAAATGATCATTTTTAACAGCCTAAAGATCTGAGGTCTAATAATGAGGCATTTTCCTGGAAATAGTTGTGCACTACTTCTGGATTCATGGACAAACTACAGTGACACCACATGTCTTCAAGACATACCTCCCAAGAACTTCTGCAGATTCCTCCAGATACCACAGGGAAACTTTTGAACAAGTTTTTCTTCTAACAATGGAAATCTCTTCATTATCTAATTGAAATTTTGACCCTTAAAGAGAGTATTCATTTTGAGATTTTTCAATGGGACAATATTTTCCTTCCCTTTAGAAGGGAAGTAAAGTCAGTAGTCTCATGTCGTAGATTTATGCAAGGAAAAGAACCTCAAACTTGATAAACAGGTCTCTAAGCAAATTAAAGCAGTCTTTCACGCCCAATATAGAATGGGATGCTGAGAACCAAGAGCATCCATATATAAGAACTCAATTTCAATTTGAAACATGATTAACATTGTATAGCATTGTGGTATCACTGCATCTTTTGCATGAATTTATCAAGCAAGTTTTTAAAAGCAATTTTTTGTTTGTTTAGAATACAGATGTATTAGACAACTTAAGTTTATCGAGATTTAACTGTATTGGAACACCACAGTGAAGCGAAAAATTATTAATTTTTAGATGAGTCGTACTTATTACACATCTGTTTCACTTCAGTCGCATAAGAGCCATAGATGCAAACGATGATTTGCGAAACATGTCCTCAAAATAGGTACGAAAGTGAAGCAGATGTGTAATAAATACGACTCATCTAAAAATTAATAACTTAAGTTTAGTTTATTGTGCCACGACTGCACTAGAAGAATCAGATGATTTCAGTTCACAATGAAGCCTATCTCATTAGCCACATTAATAAGACACTAAAGCATATGGTACAGGAAGATGCCTCTGCAAATAAGGTCATATGCCTGGTGCAACCCAATGATGTGTGTCAAAGAATGTACAGGTTCGTTATAACATGATCTCAAAGTTAAAGCCATTTTGACAAAAAATTATAACAACACAATTTGACTGTTATGTTCAATGAATATCTATATCATCACTGGAAATGTTGAAGAATAATTTAAGGAAACAAATAGCTATGTAAGAGGGATAAAATGAGTTCCTTGAGTATTTATAGCAAAACTACACTACTCTGCCTATTCCCTGATACAAGATTGTTGGTCATTCTGTAAAGCAAGACTAAATATGGAGCATGCATAATAAAACACATTTTTAAGTGCTCAAAACTCTTGTCCCTCATTGTGTAAATCAGCAATGCCTTGCATTTCATGTTGTATTTAGTTTTCTTTTCTTTCAAAGACTAAAAATGATGTAACCTATAATGGAATATATTACACCTAATTTACCATTAAAACAAGAGCTCTATTTACCAAAGGCACTCGACCAGGAGCTGGTGAAGCATCATAGATGTGATTGAAGTCATCTTGAGGTTCCCTTTCCAGTGTTTGGAGCATTCGGAACATGTCCATTGTCAATTCACTAAATTTTACCTGCATTGAAAATATAGAAACATAAGTAGTAGCAGAGATAATGAAATATATCATAATTTTACAAAATTACTTACAGTTTAACAAGAACGATTGGAAAAAATAGAACAAACAGTTCCATTAATGCAAAAGTGATACAGAATCTCAGCTGGATTAAATTATGATTCCTCATAAAAATGAAATGACCCAAGGATAGAATGTATCACATTTATTCACATTATAGGACAGCAAGCAGATCTAGTACTATATATGCTACTGAGTACTACTATATGCACACGTATTCTTGAGGGCTGGCTTTACAGTGTAGTGCAGGCAGGGGGAAGAAAAGAGAGTTAACACATTCTTGATTTTGCAGTGTGGTCAACCTAGAAGAACACAATTTAGCAAAATCATGTGTAAGATACATGTGAGATATGTGGACAATTGAACTTGATGCTATAAACTGTATGTTTTTATGCTTACTATATATGAAACACATAAAAGCAGAAAACAAATATTATGGCAGCTATAAATATTCACTCATTCGCTTTGTGATTCTTCAATTTCTGATTCAGGTGAGTCACTTTCATTGCTGGCATCCTCTGATTTGTTGATGATATTTCAACAATTGCATTTTCTATTACACTATCGTTTCTCCAATATTGCATTTCCAGCTCTTGGACCTTCTTGCAATCTGATGCAGTTACAAAAGAGAATGCTTCTATAGCAAGAGTTGTGGCTGACATACCTCCAGTAACATTCTTTATTTTTGCCCATGCCACTTCAGTTCCATTCAGATCACAGTTATAATGGAGGTAGACAAATAATAGTGTTAATTACTTTCTTGGAAGTGTTGAAAACAGTGTTGTTATGATAAATTAACTTTAAAGAGAGTCGATTAAAGACACTAGACAACACTTACTTTTAAATTTTTCCGGAACTAGTTTCAGAGGCTTTGCCTCTATCATCGGCCGGCTCTCGACTGGTCGAGACACCAGTCGAGAGCCGGCCGATGATAGAGGCAAAGCCTCTGAAACTAGTTCCGGAAAAATTTAAAAGTAAGTGTTGTCTAGTGTCTTTAATCGACTCTCTTTAAAGTTAATAAATAATAGTGTGTCCCCTTTCGAGAGCCATAACGTCCACATCATACATTTGTTGTAAACTGGTTAGCTAATTAACCTCAAAATTACTCAAAATGTAATATGGCACACATGTGAAAACTTAGTATATTAGCCACTAGATTTCAGAGTGTATAGTGCATTTCATGTTTCAAAGTTGTCATCTGTGTTTACAGAGTTGGACAAAACCTACCGAATGAGGACTTGGAGCCCGATCTCTCAAGAAACAGTATGCATATAGTATCTATAAAAACCACTTGTCCTAACCAAATATTGCTCATAAGCAGGCTTGGTCCAGATCTGCAAATTAGCTTTAGGGACTTGACTCAGCTATCTTACTTTGGGTTCAGTTCATCTGTATCCCAAAATATGAGAAAGTAATGATCAAGTTCTTCAGAAATTCTGCATCTATCTTAGAAATATCTCTATAATACTATGTTGACAGGAGGTTGCATAATTAATGGTTTTGGAAGAGACTATCTTATTATGGGCAAGATAAATCATACATTTAAATCAAGAACATAGTCATAATTATAACCAAGTAATTTTAATTCAATTTTAAAAGCAATAAGACCCACTGTGGGGATTTCTTACAGATCCAATCTGGAGTTATCTGCATATAATTTATGCAGAGAGCTGAAATAAGTCTGAGAGTGGTAGGAGAGCAAGGAACTGGAAGTGTTATGAAAACTCAGAAGAGTCAAATATATTCACAGTGTAATTAGCACACTCTCGTCAAGTAGAGGACTTCTCTTATTATGCAACTGGGCTGGTTGGTGCTATTGTGCATCTTTGCTTTCATGAGTGGAGAAATGGCATAACATTTTACACAAGGTGCAGACTGTTTCTCAACTTTTGTATTAATGAGCATAAATCTGGCGACATGTGTATTAGTTTAACATACATCAATTTAGTGCTTGTTCCTCTTTAACATACAAGTTCAACTTTCTTAATAATAAGTGGAGGATGTATGGCACTTCACTCAGACGTATGATATCAAAATATTGGCAAAAATATGTACATTTTGAGACTTCTAAATAAAATAAACAAATTATATAAAAGTTCTGGTAACAACACCATAACACAAAAACGAAAATATGACTGAATAACAAACTTGTTATTAATCTACTGAGAATATGACACCACAAAGATTTTCAGGTAAACTAGCCCCTACCCAAATCATACTACTGATACAGAAAATTTGCATCTATTTTCTCAAAAACAGCTGTAACAATTTTGATTAAAATATATTTAAGATAAATATGCAAAATATGAAGCTAATAACTGTGAAGCAAACAAATATACACAAATATAACAATTTGTAACTTGAAACTTCACTTATCTTATAAGAAATGATGATAATTCTTATAAATTCTCCAGGATCGCGATTTCATGTAAACTTATACACATCTTTAGCTGGAAACAAAGCTGTCGCCATCATTACGAACACTAGATGTTGATATGTTCTTGTTAGTACTACCAAAATCTGAAAAGAAAACAAATTTAAAAACAGAATCGACTGCTGGCATTTCAAAATTCATTATGCGATGTTTGTTTTTTAAAATAAATATCTTTTCCCAAACAAAAAAAAAAAAAAGTTTGGGAAAATATATTTATTTTAAAAATGAATTCTGAAATACTGGCAGTCAATTCTGTTTTTAAATTTTTTTTTTTCTTCAGATTTTGGTAGTACTAACAAGAACATATCAACATCTAGCGTTTGTAACGATGACGACAGCTTTGTTTCCAGCTGAAGATGTGTATAAGTTTACATGAAATTGCGATCCTGTAGAATTTATAAGTATTATCATTTCTTATAAGATAATGGAAGTTTCAAGTTACAAATTGTTATATTTGTATATATATTTAAGATATTTTCATGGCAAATGAAATGTATATCTTGAATTTTTGGAACACTGATGACATCTTCATTCTGAATAATTTCGCATAATTGGTAAATTGTAATAGTTACATAAATCCTTACTATAATTTATGAAACTTTTTTAAATACTTTACATGGTCTTGGTCATGATAGTGGAGGGTTATTTAATTTAGTGTCCATAAGCATTGCTTTTCAGGAACTGAATCTATCAGCCACCATACCGATTTCAAAAATCTTTAGTACATTCAGTAGGTAGCATTTTCACTTTAAAGAAATATTGTTTCTTCTCACCCAGTTATTTAAAATTGATGTCACAAAACTAAACAGAAAATTAATGCTGCATTTTCTCAATTATTTACTTCTGCAAAATAGTGGTGAAGCAATCTTGAACCAATACAACACTGCATGAGAATTGTATACATATCAGACCTTACCTGATCATTACAATTCCCTATTATTAAGATTTCTTGCAATGTCAGGTTCATCATTGGAGACTTTTCTACTGGTGGTGTGGTCAATGGACTAAGCCTGAAAGAAAAGATCATTTATATATTTATAACAATAAATTTATAAAAACAATTCAAAGTATTAAAATTATTTAAAAATGCCAGCAACTACCAGTGTGATATCAGATCAGTAAGTGTGCTGTAATTTTAACCTGCAGATTTCTTCTACATGATAGTAAAACTATTGACAATGCCTGCATCAGTAGCGTAGATGGTAGCATATCTGCCTCACATTCAAGAGGTCCTGAATTCGAATCTCAGCCTGGGTGAGTTACCTGGCTAAGGGATTTTCCCTTATCCTGAAAGATGAATGTCGGTTAACTCTAAGCTCCATGGACCCTGGGCACATTTGAGCATTATTTCACCCATTCCATTCATCGTCTGATATGACTTAATGTTGGAGGACATAAATTAAAAAAATCTATTGATAAGAATGTCACATTTAGTCATATTTAATGTCAGTTAAAAATAGTTTGAATGCAGAAGAGTAACACAAGGTGGCTGTTCAACTCTGATTGAAGAAAATAAGCAAAAACTTTTTTAATAAGCTCCTCAGATGATGACTGTGAAATCTCATATGAAGAATGACAGTCACATCAACAAATCCTGAACAAATGAACAGATACATTGCACAGATTATCAAGGAGGGATCCTCAACAAGATCAAAACAAAGCATAATTTAAACTTCACAGTCAAAATGTGCATACTTTCACCTTTGATGGCTACCGTCAGATTTCATTTAGATATTGTAATACATTGTAACTTGCACTTTGTTTATGTAAACGGTCTCTAGGTTCATGAAAATATGTTTTGTTTTAATTTTTGGGGTTGGAGGAAGACAATAGCTCACAAAAGCCCAATGTTGCAGATTGGGCAAGTTCAGTCGTCAGAGTAAGAAAAAGAGGGAGAACACACAAGAGATGCATGGGTGGAATGATAGTTCTTTATCTCAGGTTGTAGTGTTCCATTTTTCATAAAGATGTTAATGGTTGAACAACTTTATTCACTCGAACAACAGATTATTCTCAGTAACTCTACTCCCAAATTTTATTCTGACCAAACAAACTTTTATATTTATTAATTTTTAGATGAGTCGTATTTATTACACATCTGCTTCACTTTCGTACCTATTTTGAGGACATGTTTCGCAAATCATCGTTTGCATCTTCGGCTCTTATGCGACGACAAAAAAAAAAAAAAAAAAAAAAAAAAAAGAGTTGCATAAGAGCCGAAGATGCAAACGATGATTTGCGAAACATGTCCTCAAAATAGGTACAAAAGTGAAGCAGATGTGTAATAAATACGACTCATCTAAAAATTAATAATTATTTCGCTTCACTGTGGTGTTCCAATACAGTTAAATCTCGAAACTTTTATATCTTTGCATTAGCTTATTTTGCAATAACCTTCCATTACAGACACTTACAATTTTCATTTTTGCTGGCACTATGTAGTACTTCTACTTCGTGCATTACATGCCCATCTTCATAGATTGTGTGGTTACATTTGCAAACTTGTAATTTTTGAGCCACTTACATGTCCACCTTCGCAAACATTGCTTATGAGTAATCTTACTTACACATTATTTCTTGCCACATTGTTTTCACTTTTCCTACCAGGTCACATGATATCTTACTGTAATATTATTAAATGACAGGATTTAATTGATAAGTGATAATTTTCTTATTGGTGGAAAAATAATCTCATTAGCTTTCTTAAGCCTAAATTACACTATCACATTTGCAAGTCATGGAAATGTGATCACATACATATGAAAAAACCCTTGACATCTACCTGTGACATACTTCTGTGATAAAAGTTATACTCACCATCACACTCTTAATTACATTGTGACTGAAAAAAAGAAAATGGTAAATAGGTGTACATGATCGCTGACTATTAAAAAACTTCTTACTTCCTGCTACGAGTCATATGATGTGCTGTATAATTCAAAACATAAAGAATATCAAAACATTTATACTGGAAATATAAAAAACATTGCAGAAGACATTAGCGAAATACAACCAAATATTATGAGGAAGAAATTAAATGGATTAAGTTAAGTTTCAGGGTAGGCTATATGAAAATGCTGACAGGTATGGAATAAGAAGTTAAATGTATATTTATTTATAAATATTCAATATAATAACACAATACCCATCCAAACAGAACAACACAAGAATAGCCTTCTACCAATTGGGAGAACAAAATGATTTAAACATTTCTCATTTAAGTGACACTAGGAGACTTGAGTACTTGATTCACTCAGATCACCACAGCACCATGGGATGAGTCAAGAAGGATATCAAGAAGTTAACCAATGCAATCAAGCAGGCAACCATCAGAGAGCCGCTGCAGCCATCTCCACAGACAGAATCTAGCTCAGCCTCCCAGCCGGAAGCAGGCAGTCACCAGCAGCTGCCCGCCAGCCAGCCATCAGCACGTCACCCCCTCCCAAGCACTGCAGCAAGCTCAACGCAGCCCGAACATGGCTGTCTCCCATCCGGGAGCAGGACAGCCAGCAATGCCAGTCAGCCATTCACCGCCGCCATCACAACATCGCAACACCATTGCGGTAAGGGGAGTACCCTGGGATCTGCAAGCACGCTTCGTGCTTGCTGCACCGCAGCAACAGTGGTCCTCAGCAATGTGAGCCAACTACATCATATCAGTTCAGGGCCCGCTCGTCTGCACAGAGCTAACTACATCATATCAGTTCAGGGCCCGCTCGTCTGCACAGAGCTAGCCAGCCACATGGACCTGAAAGCTGCCTTGGTCACCAGCCTGCCCTTATTAGGGTGGGTGCTGAGAACTAGGCAAGCCGACAGGACCATCTAGCTCCATGCCGCCACTGCTATGCTTATGGGCACACAGCAGTGTCCTGTCAAGCCGAGCCAAAGTGCCACTATTGTGGTGCTTCAAGTCTCACCTCTTCCTGCACACACAACCTCCGTCGCCGCTTCTGCGCCACCTGTGGTGGGTGCAGCCATTATACAGGCCAGGCACTCTGCCCCCTGCATCCCTGCAGGAAGGCACCACATTCCACCAGCGAAATCAACAACTCGTCAGCAGCCAAGTGCTCCACTGCAACAGTAGCAGCCACCTCAACAACCTGCACCAGCTAACTACCCAGGAGCAGCTCACATAGGAAACCCGGGGTCTAGGTGAGGACGTTCAGGACCTCCTACAGCGATCAAACTGACCACCCTGGAGGACCTCCTCAGAGAGCTCCAGGCTTCAACTGTATAGCAAGCTCCAGCACTTAAGAATCTCAATGGAGAACTTGCAGCAATGCAAGATGATCTGCAGGAGATAAAAAAAAAAAAGCACGCGCATGCACATGCATACGCACACATTTGCGCTCTGAAGATTCATCAAGGAGGAAGTGCCAGCACTCCAGATGATGTTCAACGGACCACCAACAGGGGCGCCATTTGCATGGTTGCCAGAAACCAACAGCAGAGGTCATCACCAACAGTAATCCACCAATCACTGTCACTACCACATTTCACTTCCTGAAATATCACACATAATCACATGTTATACATCCACACCTAATCCACTAGGGCGTAAGTAGAGCCTCGGTCATGCTTGCATCCTGCCACCTAACTTATCTTGAGCCAGGCTTCTGTCTGGCCAATATATCCACTCCCACGAATCCGCAGGTGCAGCGGTGCTGCCCCAGTTTCTCTCCTGAATACTCATCGGTGGAGGTTTTTTTAGTGAGTAGGGCTCGCGGGTCAATCTGTCAGAGGAGTCCCACACTTCAATCCCAGGGTTAGTGTGTAACATACATTTTTCCTCCACCCTGGGGGAGGGGGGAGGGGGTGGGGTGGAAAGTGATGCTAGTACTGTAATTTTTACTTTAAAAAATGTTTGAAGGTATTTGTTTCAAATGTTGTGCAGAACTTAATTGTACTGTTATATAGCTGTACATAAACCTTCAGTTCTCTTTGATGAGTAGAATTTGAGTTATAAGAATTTTAATTATATTTTAATGCTAACCAATCTCTAACAAAAACACATTTTTCTTTGATTTCCCATTTAGTGTTAAAGCAATAACCATTATCGCACTTAATGAGCTTGAGTACTCAGTGTTTTTATAGCCTCCATGCACTGGAATTAAAGCTACTACACACAGTGGTATGGAATCAAAGAGGTTCTGGATGTTTCTAGAGAACCACTGAGAGTTAGTTTCATCATTCTACTGTGTTAGCCACTTCTGTTGTTTTAGTGTCAGGTCGCTTTTATCCTCTTCACTCACCCATTAATCCAAAGTTTGAAACCTTTTATGAACGTGGGTATTCTTATATACAAATATAACAATTTGTATCTTCTGGCTGAAGATGCGTATAAGTTTACATGAAATCGCGATTCCAGAGAATTTATAAGAATTATCATCATTTCTTATAAGGTAAGTGAAGTTTTAAGTTACAAATTGTTATATTTGTATATATTTGTTTGCTTCACTGTTAATAGCTTCATACTTTATGTATTTATGGGTATTCTTGTTTTCTTAACTTACTTCTTACTTGAATCAGCCTCTTTCTCTGTTCTCTTTATTCATATGATAGGCACTTGTTAAAATAAATAAATGTTCCTTTGAACTATTTTGCATCTTTTTAGTATTGCTACACTCAATTCTGTACTTTTTTGCCATTCAATTTCCCAATTCTAAATGGTAGTTCAAACCTCTCATATTCATTCCAAATCTCTTTCTTAATAATTCCCCTATCTCCTGAAATGTTCGGATCCCTTTTTGCTCTTCCACTCCAGAAATTAGATTATATCTTCTCATGTTATCTTCCATACTTTCCATTCTTCTGTCATTTATATCACCTATGCTTTTATTACATTTTTTCCTATGCTTTATCTATATTCTTTTTATTTTTAATTTTTAGCTCCATGCTTTGCCACGTCACCCATTTTTCTTCAAATCTCATTGCCAATCCATTACCTCTTGTTCTAATTAATCCTCTGTTTTATGGTTGCTTCTCTGTTATAGTTTAGTACTTCTTCCTTATTTAATGCTGAATTTGTTTGTGCTCTCCCCCAAAAGGATGGAATGACTTACATTTTCAAAGTCATCTGCATCAATATCATTATATTGCTCTTCCCTTCAAATAATTCACTTAACTGTTCTTTATTGAATTTATCAACATAATTTAAAAAGAGAACCAAGCCCCCAGAAATAATTAAATCAGAGCCATTACAAATAAATGAAGTTTTGGTCGCACAGCATTACAATTACGTCAATATTACCCAAAATTTAATCTTCACTGAAGGTTTAATCATCATGAATAGGACAATAATGACAATGATGATTACGACAAATAAAAAGGCTGGCCTCATGTTTGGTAGAGCATCTGCCAGCTGTGTTAGAGGTCCCAGATTTAATTCGTGGCTGGAGGTGATAACTTTTCTCTAGCCAAGATTATTCCTATCATCTCCAGAGTCGGAAAGTAGGAATGTGAGTATAAATGTGTGTGATCTAGTGTATTACACCCAAAGAAACACCAGAAATCCAATGACAACTGCATACGAGTAAGCAACATTATGAAGTAGCAGCAGTGGCAGTAAATAATAATAATAATAATAATAATAATAATAATAATAATAATAATAATAATAATAATAATAATAATAATAATAATAATAATAATAATAATCATCATCATCATAATAATAATAATACATGGTTCTAGAATCTGTCAATGTCTAGCTGGGTCGCTCAGTCAGGCACTGGCTTACTGATACTAAGGTCATAGGATCAAACCTGGTCCAGACTGTAGTTTTTATGTACACTTAAAAGTGACAGTTCCATGCCAGTAGATTTACTAGCATGCAAAAGAACTCCTGTAGGACAAAATTCCGGCACACCAGCAGAGTTGATATGGTCCTTGCAAATGACAGCATTGTTTAAAAAAAATTGCTTCCTAGAATCAGTACCTCATCAAAGGTGTCAAAAAACAAGATGTGGAAGCAAATGCTGGCATTTCTTGGATTGAATGTTATGAAATCTATGGAGTGTCAATGAAGAGAATATGAATCATATATGCAGGTTAGAAAATGAAAACATTTTCAAGGCAATAAGTACTAATAATGTTAAATATGTATGACTCACCTGTGAGATAGTACTATTGTATTGGAATCTGCATGTAGAACACTGACAATTCCATCAGCCTTAATGAAGGATTTAATTTCTTCTAGAACAAGTGACCATTCTAACTGATCATCTGGTTCATATGTACTAGTATAGTCCACTATTTGTTTATCTAGTTCCTGTCAGAAGATAATATGAATGTGTTACTCTTCCAACACTATAATAGACACAAGTATTCTAGTAAAACATATTATTTCTATAGAACAACACCATATAGTTATATGATTTTCAGGATAAAAGTAGAAAAGCTACGCGAAGAGAAAGCAGGCAGGTGGAAAAAGAGACAGGAATGTGTGTGGGTGCACAGTATATACTATTGTTACTTCAACCATCCCAGATTTCCCCACGACGTAAACGCTTAAGGAACAACAGGCCCATTTCAAATTTTATCTATCCTCATACTTTGCTACAAAGTTTATCAGTTTATTCATTTACTTTTGGTAATTTAGAGATTACTTAAGTCAGTTTTTGTCACACAGCTTTACTTACACTTTAAACTCAGATATGTTTCAAAAGCTAGGTGAAGGTCTATTAGTATTATCATCAGTAGGTGTGATAATATGTTGAATCTATCTACCATGGGAGGAATTTCAAAGTTCATCATTTGTGTTAGTACTTGGTGATTAAATTTTCAAACAAACAGTAGTTCTATTAGATGGCTGGCATATCTTTTTATGGTTGTATTTCATGATTGAAATGCCAGAAACATGTGGATAATACAGATTAACTACTTATATTTTATATGGCTAAAGTTTTCATTGGTGAGATTTGCAAGTTCCTTTTTCTTTTTTCTATGTAAACTTTATTATTGCAGTTGATTTTATAGATTCCAGATTTGCAATTTTGTGATATCTGTTCTCCTGGTGGTATTTTAGTAGGTTCTTTAGGTTGTGTTTTTTGAGGGGCTAGGATGATGCTGTGTTTTTACAAATATCTTTGGAAGCTGTTATACATCCTGAATGGTAGGTGAATTTTTAAAATTTCTTGCTTTCTCTCACAGGTTTGATGGTGATGGAGTTGTTTTTCTTTTTGCCTTTTATACTTGTACAATATACAGTTGTAGACCATCTTAAGGATTAAAACAAAGATGCATTTGGAGAAACTGATCATAATAGATTAGTAGTCACTCTCATAACATAGTTTTATGGATTAAAATGTTTTCGGAAGGGAGAACACAACAGGTTGAAGTAAACAGAGAACTGTCCCAGAAGAGCACAGGAGTTCAGTAGTGTCCCAAGGCTCAGCACTGTATCCATTACTTTTTCTAGTTTTGTTGATGATGTAACAATAAATATAAAATGCCAGATAAAATTATTTGCAGAGGGTTATATTATCTACAATAGTATTTGGAATGCTGTGGATGAATCTGTGCTTTAGGGCAATTTAAATGAAATAAGGAATTGAGTTGCTACAAATAAATTATAATTAATGCTAACAAAAGTTACTCTACTGCATTTAACAGATCTAAGAGGTAACTTCTTCATAGCTACCACATGGGCAGAGAACAAATACTACAGGTGCACAGCTACAAACATTTGGGAATGTTAACTTTAAAGAGAGTCGATTAATGACACTAAACAACACTTACTTTTAAATTTTTCCGGTACATGTTTCAGAGGCTTTGCCTCTATCCTCAGCCAGCCATCGACTAGTTCTCATTGGTGTAGTTGACAATATTTTGTCACAGGTATCCTCTGGTGGCGGTTCAAGGAACTTGCTGAACAAATCTTTCTGGGGGATGTCGAAATTGAATACTTTGTTCCTATTTTTTGAAATGAAGATTTGTTCCCATGTGGATAGTTCTTGTTTTCCTGATGTATGTTTTAGTAGTTTTAGTTCTGGATTTATGTTGTGGTTTTTTTCCCAAAAATGTGTGGCAACTGCTGATTTTTCTAATTGTTTATATTTTATATTTCTAAAGTGTTCCTTTGCTCTTGTTTCCAAATTTCTTTTGGTTTTTCCAATATAAATTTGACTACAGTCATTGCATTCAATTTGATATATACCAGATTTTTTGTTAGATGGAATGGCATCTTTGATGTTTGAGCAAATTAGGTTTTTTAAGGAGAAATGGTTGACTGGTGCTAGTTGAATGTTTTGTTTTTTGAAGACTTTTTTGAATTTATCATAGGCCCATGGATGGTAAGTGAATTTTTTGAAAATCATATTAGTTTCTGTAGCTGAGAGGGTTGTGGTTTCTTTTAGTAGTTTCTTCTTTTTTGCTAAGTTCACTTTTTTGTCCACTAATGATTTGGGAAAGTTATTTTTTTCTGCTATTTCAATTATTTTGTTGTATTCTGTTTTGTATTCTTCTGCTGTGAGAGGGATGTTTACCAGTCTGTGTGCTAAACTATTGAAGATTGCCTGTTTGTGGGATCTTGGGTTGTAGCCATTAGCTTTTATGTAGTTCAAAGTATAAACTTGGAAGAAGCGTAGGGACAGTGAAGCACAAATTAGTCTGAAATTTCAGGTGATGCCATTCCAAGTGATTTGAGCCATTTTTCTATAAACGGTGGGAGTTGATTAACTGGTATGCTGGGAAACAGTGATTTAACATCAAACGAGACTAGTGTGTCCTCTTCTTTTAGTTCAGTATCCTTAATGTGTTCTATAAGTTCATAGGTGTTTTTGATGCTTAGGCTGTCAAATTTTGGAAATGAGTTGAATTTGTTTGTTAGCCACTTTGCAAGTTTGTATGTTGGTGAATTTATACTGCTAACTATAGGTCTCATTGTTATGGATGGTTTGTGTATTTTGGGTAAGCCATAGAGTCTAGGTAAGGTTGGGTTATCCGGTTTAACTGTATATTTGTTTGGTATTATGCTTGATTTTGCTATTGTTTTTTCAAATGACTGTATGCAAGTTTTTAGAGGATTTTTGTTAATGATTTCATATTCATTGTCAGTTAGCATTTTTTCCATTTTTTCAATATAATCTGATTTTTCCATTATGACAATCTTGTTGCCTTTGTCTGCCTTTGTGTAAATAACGTTTTTCTGTTTCAAAGAATGGATAGTATTATGTTTTCAGACTACATCAAACTAACCAAATTATGCACAGAACAAAATTTCTTCCAGTTTCAAACAAAATATTTCCACCAAACTTCAGGGTTAGCAATGGGCAACCCCCTATCACCCTTCCTGGCCGATCTGTATGAGTGCATTAGAAATAAGGAACAACAAAGGTTTCCCTTGGATGTTCAAACTCTGGCAACGATATGTAGATGACATCTTTGCAATAGTACCAAAAAAACTCATCAGTGATGCACTAAAGCTTTTAAATATCCAAGAAAAAAGCATCAAGTTCACTGTAGAAATAGAAAAAGATGAGTATTTACCATTTTTGGATCTAAAAATAATGAGGAATAAAAACAGACTAAACTTTGGCATTTACAGAAAACCAACACAGACAGACAACTACATAAAAGCTAATGGCTACAACCCAAGATCCCACAAACAGGCAATCTTCAATAATTTAGCACACAGACTGGTAAACATCCCTCTCACAGCAGAAGAATACAAAACAGAATACAACAAAATAATTGAAATAGCAGAAAAAAATAACTTTCCCAAATCATTAGTGGACAAAAAAGTGAACTTAGCAAAAAAGAAGAAGCTACTAAAAGAAACCACAACCCTCTCAGCTACAGAAACTAATATGATTTTCAAAAAATTCACTTACCATCCATGGGCCTATGATAAATTCAAAAAAGTCTTCAAAAAACAAAACATTCAACTAGCACCAGTCAACCCTTTCTCCTTAAAAAACCTAATTTGCTCAAACATCAAAGATGCCATTCCATCTAACAAAAAATCTGGTATATATCAAATTGAATGCAATGACTGTAGTCAAATTTATATTGGAAAAACCAAAAGAAATTTGGAAACAAGAGCAAAGGAACACTTTAGAAATATAAAATATAAACAATTAGAAAAATCAGCAGTTGCCACACATTTTTGGGAAAAAAACCACAACATAAATCCAGAACTAAAACTACTAAAACATACATCAGGAAAACAAGAACTATCCACATGGGAACAAATCTTCATTTCAAAAAATAGGAACAAAGTATTCAATTTCGACATCCCCCAGAAAGATTTGTTCAGCAAGTTCCTTGAACCGCCACCACAGGAGACCTGTGACAAAATATCGTCAACTACACCAATGAGAACTAGTCGATGGCCGGCTGAGGATAGAGGCAAAGCCTCTGAAACATGTACCGGAAAAATTTAAAAGTAAGTGTTGTTTAGTGTCATTAATCGACTCTCTTTAAAGTTAATTTATCATAACAACACTGTTTTCAACACTTCCAAGAAAGGAATTTGGGAATGTACTTCGTGGGTAATGCTGGATGGGATGATCAGGTATGTTTTCCGTCTAGAAAAGTACGCATAACATTACATTTGTTAATAAGGATACTGAAAACATCTTTTCAGTTTGGTTTATTACTTCTAAATGCAACAAACATGAAACCTTCCAGTTTCATTTTCATTTATTTTTTTCTTTTATTTATGCTAAGCTATATACCTATATGTCCGGTTTTCAACCTGGCTCTTAGCTGGTCATACTCAAATTTTGCAATAATTTCTTAATTCAAGTTAATTTTAACCAGAGCTGAGACTTTTGCATTATTTGCATGTTTTATTCCTTGATATTTAAACATATGAATGTAGGTAATAAATTTATTCCATGTTTTAAGGAATTTATTACTGAAATGTTATAGTGCATATAAATGAATATATAAGAATTAAAACATATTTTATTAATTGGTAAATATTTATGCATATATTTTACTTTTTGAACAATTGTTCTTGAAATACAAATGTTTCAACATGAAGAAGAGAAGGATCCAAGCAAACTTCTCTGCTTGTGTACGACTTTTAGCTATAATGCTCCTAAACCCAAAAAGAGGTGCCAAAAATGAGAACACAGCTATCAACACTGAACATGTGCTGATATAAAAATATGTCGCTCAACAGCTTAACATGAATTAAACACAATTCAACAATCATGCTGCAAATCTTAAAAGTTTAGTACAGTCGTTGCATCATAGAACTTAATATGGTTTGTATTAATTTGCAAACAGAGTCTCTACCACAACAATAATATTTCCAAGAATTAAAATTGCCCGGAAGAAATCTCTTATGTTAATTGCCATTTTCAGTTAACTTTTAAATTTGTAACTAGTGTGCTGTTACTCTTAATTTCTGATGTGTGAGCAAGAGGAAATGAAATATTACAATGCCAACGGAGAAGAGCAGTAAAGCTTATTTGTTTTAACAGTGGATTGATAGAGATCCTATTCTAACAACTTATGGAAGTATAGTACAGTGCAAAATATGTGAAAAATTGTATGTTTTATTTTTTATTTTCAGAGGGTTTTAAAAATCAGTGAGATTTTTGAGTCAGTGATTGTTGGTTTTATTTATCTAAAATAAACTAATATTTTTATAGCATTGTTATAGGAGCTCTGTGACAAAAAAATTTAGATTAAGCAACATCTACTAAGAGCTGCTCATTGAAATGCTATTGATAAAACTGTCTCCAAGATCCAAACAACCTTACCAGCAGCATTTTTTGCAAGCAGAAGTGGAAATGATGACAATATTTTGAAAGATTTTGCACAGCATTAGTTTCAGCCAATGTCCTTTTAAATAAGTTAAATAATGTTGAATTTCAAACCTTTCAGGAAAAGTATTCTGGGCGAAAAGTTTGTGATGAATTAATAATAAGGAACAACTACCTTAGCGTAAGTTTATGAAGAGGTAAGTTTAAGCATATATTTAATGAAATTAGTTCGTGTATCAACTACTCCAAAGCCCACCCAATATTTTGAGCTTCATAAAAAAAAATCATTTACAAATTTTAAGTTTATTATACAAACATATTTTCAAATTGAAGCAAAATTAGGTATGGCTGTAGTGCCATGGAGTTTATTTAGTTTATCTTGAAACGTAATTTTTATCATTTTTTAAACTTTATCCACCCCAAAAACTAAGACCCTAAATTATACTCCTGATCTTGACTAATTTTCAATAAATAATCCTTTTCAGGTAATACATGAATTAAGAGACCTTATAGTGACTCAAACTTATGGTTGGTTATCTATAGATGATACAACCAACTCATGTGGGAGATTTATTGCCAATGTCATCATAGGAAAAATGGCTGAATCTGAACGAGGAACACCCCATCTCATCATCTCCAGGGTACTTATTGGAAGTAACAAATCATTTGGCGATTGCTAGGGTTGTTCAAGATGCATTACATGTTTTGTGGTCTGCTAAAGAAAATGAAGAAAAACTCATATATAAGATGCAGATGCAGCAATATATATACTTAAGGCTCTCAGAAACTATTTGTAGTTGGTTTATTAATACTCGTCACTTACTTGTTTATATTAATGAGAGACTAGTTTCAAAGGCATTCGCCTCCATTTTCAATCTCTTTCCAACTGGCATCTGTTGTTGTCTGCTCTCTCTGGTGGTGGAACTATGAGAGCAGACAACAACAGATGCCAGTTGGAAAGAGATTGAAAATGGAGGCGAATGCCTTTGAAACTAGTCTCTCGTTAATATAAACAAGTAAGTGATGAGTATTAATAAACCAACTACAAATAGTTTCTGAGATTAATTTTGACGTCACTGTTACTAAATTCCTCCAAACACATGTATACATATATACTTAAGGCTGTTAAAGCTCTGCGGGTATTTTATCCTAAAGCAGTTTGTATGACTTGTTTAGCTCAAATATCTTTCTTACAAGTTCAATATTCGATACCACAATTTCAATGCTTTTTACACAATCTTTCCATTACATGCCGTTTCGTCTTATTCTATTTGTGATACATGCCTAACAGTTGCTTTTGGTGTCTTGAGCATTTCTCTCAGGACATCCTTTGCACCTCATTTGTCACTTCCCATCCTCCTTCCAAACCCCATATTTCTATCCCATATACATATATTCTGTACATCAAAGGATAATGACGAGATGGTATTATTAGTAGGAATGGTCTTACCGATTCATAAAGAGAAGTTTCTGTGTGCTTTGAACTACTTACCATGACAAGATCTCTGACTAGCTTCATTTTCTTTAATAACAGGCAAACAACTATAAACCGTGCATAGTATCTGAGCTTCTTTACCATTAGATCTGACCTAAAAGCAAGAGAAAAAATGCAATGAAACAATGCAGTGCACAAGCAACTGACATAACTAAGAATCTATTGACTTTGAGTTCTCACCTATCTTCTTTGGCTGCTCTTGAATAATAAGCTCTCCCTCTTATTGCAGCATAGAAGGAATAAGCTTCATTGAGATAGTTTGTTTCACTTGTGCGTAAGCTGAAAAACAATAAATTAACAATTAGTTCATTATGAAATAAACTCAGATTAACAAGGAAACAAAAAAGTCTAAATGCTTTTTCTATCATCTGCTAAACTAAATATTCTGTCTGGGATATATAACAATCCTTAGACATTAACTAGATAGTCAATGAAATGTCAAGGAGCATTCACCACACATATAGGACTATATGTAAACCAATTGGAGTGAGGTAATGGGTGTCTCAAATTAGCCTCCACAGTCTACTCGGATGCATATGTGTATGGTTAAGTTGGTAGTGAAAATACAGAGAAGGAGCACTGATCTTAGAGCAGTGGGAAAGGTGCTTTTGTAAAGTGAAGTTAATATTGCATTGTTGTGCTTGTGAAGTCAATATATTGACCATTGGCAACCTAAATGACATGAGCGAGCGTGCTAGCGCATTCCTCTGTGTGGAGAATCATTCGAGATACCCAATATTGCTAATGGCTATCAGCCCACAGTAGACTCCAGTATTTTGCTATTTAAGGCCTATGTAAAACAGTAAAATAAAAACCTGTATTGAGTATACATTAGTTGTAATTCCATAATTGTAACAATTTACTTACTAGTAGTGATAATACAATTGCCCAATTTTGGATGCTATTTCTCCTATTTGCCATCTTTTCAAACCATATTTGGTGTCCAGCACTTGCCTAGAAAAGAATTAAACATGAAATTTTACTATCAAAGCACATTTACGAATTTATGCCAAGATTAAAAAAATGATCAATCATTACACAACAAAGTGCTTCCAGCCTTATATTTTTGCATTCCAGGCATAATATTGCTCAAAGGATTTTGGGAAGACACCTAACAATTGATAATGCCATAAAGCTCAAGCTTAAGTTTTCGTCAAAAGCTTAAAATAATATTCAAAATAGCTAACCATTGACATTCATACAAAAATACAACATACACAACACCAAGTGAAAATTATTCACTAAAATGATATTCAACATGACAGGATCCAGAGCAGTTGTTGCAGGAAAAAGATGAGTCACATGTTTTCTACTGAACAAGTAAAGCCAGTTCACAATAAACAAAAAAGGAAACGACTGTGGAAGCAAGAAACAGAAGCAAAATATCATACTACATTCTGATTCATAATATTCAAACATGAAAACGAAAGAGCATACTAATCATATTAATAGCAAAGTCAAAAGTGAATTGTGTGTACATATGTGTGTGGGGTAGTTTTAGAGTGTCACTTTGAGACCTAGATATGTTAACCTTGAATAGTGTTCTAGTCTTCTCCAATGTACTTTTTCAGTCTGCAATAACAGATTAGTGAAAACACAGAAAGAAAGCTCTGAGAATAAATTAAGTACATTTTTCCAAAACTTACAAATATAATCAACAAAACAATGAAGGAAAAAAATATTACAAGAGAAATGGAACCTACAGTCATGCCAAGTAAATTCTGACCATTTTCTTGCCTAAATAGTGAATTTGGGTTATTACCAAACTCAAGCCTTTGATTAACTTGGTACTGTTTGCAAGGTCCATAAAGAAAGACATGAGTAAACAAATTAAACCAATTATTAAATTATAGATGAGTCATATTTACTACACATCAGCTTCACTAATGTACCTATATTGAGGACATGTTTTGCGAACCATCGTTCGCATCATCAGCTCTAATGCGACTGAAGCTTGATCCAGTGGTGTGGGTAGTTCTGGAGTTGCTGCTGCCATCTGTTGATTTTGTGATGAATTTAAATGTGGGGTTGTCTTCTGGTGGGATTTCGAAGTTCATTAGTTGGTTTTTATGTTTTTCTATGTATATTCTCTCCCATATGACGAGTTCACTATGTTTTTGTACATATTTTAGTAATTTGGTGCCATCTTCAATTTCATGATTTTCAGACCAGAAATGAGCTGCTATTGCAGACTTATCAATGTTTTTGTATCTTAGCTGCCTAAAATGTTCTTTTTTTCCAGTGCTTATATTCCTTTTTGTCCTCCCTAAGTAAATTTTTTCACAGTCTTTACACTTAATCTTGTAAATGCCCGACTTTTCTTCTGGTTTTATCTTATCAGTATTATTACTGTTAAGTAGGTTTTTAATGTAATTGTTTTTTGGTGCCAATGTTATATTGTATTTCTTGAATATTTTTTGGAACCTTTTTTGTGGCCCAGGGGTGGTAAGTAAATTTAGCAAATCTAATTTCTTGTTTCATTGGTGAAAGAACTGTGATCTGTTTTAATCTTTTTTGAAGATTGAATGATTTTAATAATACTGATAAGATAAAACCAGAAGAAAAGTCAGGCATTCACAAGATTAAGTGTAAAGACTAAAAAATTTACATAGGGAGGACAAAAAGACATATAGGCAGTAGAAAGAAAGAACATTTTAAGCACCTAAGATACAAAAATATTGATAAGTCTGCAATAGCAGCTCATTTCTGGTCTGAAAATCATGAAATTGAAGATAGCACAAAATTACTAAAATACGTACAAAAACATAGTGAACTCGTCATATGGGAGAGAATATACATAGAAAAACATAAAAACCAACTAATAGACTTCGAAATCCTGCCAGAAGACAACCCCACATTTAAATTCATCACAAAATCAACAGATGGCAGCAGCAACTCCAGAACTACCCACACCACTGGATCAAGCTTCAGTCGCATTAGAGCCGATGATGCAAACGATGGTTCGTGAATCATGTCCTCAATATAGATACATAAGTGAAGCTGATGTGTAATAAATACGACTCATCTATAATTTAATAATTATTTCGCTTCACTGTGGTGTTCCAATACAGTTAAATTTTGATAAATTAAAACAATATTAAATAGGATAGTAATTCACAGTTGTGACAGGTAAATACAGAAGAAAAATATATATCTTATTCCTAGCCGCACACAACTATTTGCTGCATGCTATAATTATGTAAAAAATGTATAAGGGATGGCAAAAATGGTTAGTTTTCAATATATCTACCATTCCAAAATGACAGTCAAGCAATTTCTTAAGTACATGTTTACAAGGTGTGTTAAAAAAAATAAGAATTTTTTTTTTTTTCTTAAATAATATTTATTCAACATCAACTTTCTCCCCTTCAAAGTAATCCCATTCAAATATATGATGCAAGTGTGCAAGCACTTTTTCCAATCTTGGAAGCACCTCTGAAATTCACTTTTTGTTATGGGACTCACCTCCTTCAGCGATTCTGTTTTTATCTCATCATTGGTGGCAACCATATTCTTTCATTGTCCTCTTGGGAGTACAAAAATTCGCACTGGGCCATGTTTGGCAAATAAGGTAGCTGAGACAACATAATGGTTTTGTTTTAGCCAAAAAATAATGGCAAACATTAAGGTTTAAGCAGGAGCATTATCGCGATGCAATTTCCATGAGTGGTCTTATAATATTTCTTGTGTACCTCTCTTATAGTGATTCAGCAATTTTCTAGGACCACCTTCTTTACTTCTTCCATACTGTTATCAGTAATTGATGTGCAAGAGTGTGCAGAATAGTCGTCTTCAATATTCTTCTTCACCCTCTTTGAAACATTTCTATCGCTCAAACTCTTGTCTTACTCATTGTAGATCACCAAAAGCCACAGTTCACATTTCAAATGCGGTGCTGTACTTAATTCCATTTTTCAAGCAACATTTAATGTAAATTATGTAAAAATGTGACAAAAAATGTGTATGTATAGGATAATATCCTTTTCAACTGTCAACAATAAAACTAAACATCCAAAGCAGTTCCCAATACTCAACCGAGTTAATCAAAATGACTGCAGAAAGAATGCAGGCAAGATTTATCAAGTTATCAAGGAGTAGGATTCAAATTAACTAAAGGCAAAAGTGGAAAGCTTATCATTTACCATGCAAGTTCCTGAATGGGATGTTTATGGAAAGCAAATGAGTTTTTCACTTGCGAACAAAAACAAACATTCCGATTTCATACCGACAGGAATGCAGACAACTTCAAATAATAGTTTGTTAAAGTGCTTTTGGAAGAAGCATCCTTAAGAAGAATCCATAATCAAAATGGATAATGCGAGTTATCATTCTCTGACCTTAGAAAAATTACCCAACACCAGTTTACGAAAATTAGATATACAAAGTGACTACATGCACATATTCCCTTTTGCTATAACTGAAACTAAGACCCTAGTTATTAACCCACATTGCTCCTTATGGAAAAGAAATAATAGCTTAATCAGATGGCATTACAAATGAGCCACAAGTTTATCTGGTTAATCCCTATCAAATAGTACAACCCTACTGAACTAAAGTAAAGGATGAAACTGCAGTTACCATATTTACGTGAATCTACTGCACCAGCAAATCTAATGTGCACCCCATATTTGAAACTTAGAATTGTGAAAAAGGGGTTTGTGTCGAATATAATGCACATCAGTGACATAATATTAGGTATCTTATTTAAATTTATTTTATGCAACAATGAATTTATCCTATATAAAAACCATCAGATTAAAGAACTGAAAGTGCCCTATTGTTAGGTGACACGTTGTTGCAAGGACCCTTTCATTTCTTCCTATTAGTTTTAGTACCAAATAATGCCAATTTCTGTTTTTGCCACAAGCGAATGTTATTCTCTGACACATTGAACTCCCTTCCTGTCTTTCTATTATCATTTTTTTTCAGCATAAAGGATTAATTTACACTTTAAAAAAGCATCTTAACATATTCTTCTCTGTTTGCCCTCCATATTATAACTAAAAGTGCTTCATTTTCCCCCCTTTTCAATAATAGTGTAGTTCTGTAGCATATTAAACCAACACTCAATAATAGGCTAAAGATAAATTTACTCCAGCAATCCACTGTGATGTAATAAACGAAAAAACAATGAAGTTACTGGTGTTTTACGGAACAGATTTTCACTTGAAACTAATACACACTTGAATCTAATGCGCACCACGATTTCGAGTACTACATTTTGTCAAAAAAGATGCGCACTAGATTTGCATAATGGTATATAACACATTTTGGTTTTTGGATGTTGAGCAATTAATGTACAAACTTCTATACCTGCTTGGGAATCCCAAGTTGTACTACTGAGCATTTGTAAGAAGAGAATGTTGTTACGAAATTGCAATGGCAACATCATTAACAGAGTAATTTTAAACCTCTGGAATAATGAATAGATACTGCCACAGTTGAAAAAGAAAATGATGACAGGGATGATGATTCTGGCAGTTCCTTTGTAGCACATCAACTGCTGTTATAGTAAAGAATTACAATGGGAGTTAGGAAATGATTTACACGTGCATTGTCTCAAACATGCCACTCAATTTACAAGCACATCTTCTCGTCAAATGATAATCTTATACTAGTACACCATGCAGACACTAGATGGCATTTGTAAACACAGTGTTCAGTGGAAGGACAGTGCTTGTTTGTCATCAGATAAAGAAATCCATGGACAAGATGAAGGAGACTATCACGGGCAAAGATGGGCTGCATGGTTTTAGTGGGAAGGAAGAGTCAAAACAGCAGATATTGTGACTTTGTGGGTTTGTAGAATTAAAAGGCCGAGTTGCAGAAATTAAAAATCTCCTTTATTTTCGTAGAAATACTCATAGATTACAGCAGCATTACATTACGTACACCATCAGTCTACCAAGGTCGATGACAATAACAGCGACAGCAGATTACATCATTCGCTCTCATTACAATAACACTTCCAGCTGATTGGTTTCACAACTACAACTCTTTGCGAGCTGTCACGTCCTTAAATACCTATTACGTAAATCGAGACTCTTCCAGATCAATAAAGAAACCGAATAATCAAGATATTACCAGAAATTTCCATTTATCTCAGTTTGTTTGTTTCGGTAAGTCTTTTCTCAAGCGCTATGTTTATCTGCTTATGCAAGCTCATTATCTACGTGAAACCTATCAGTTCCTTTGTGTGCCAAGCAGCCTTATCGCGATCGGGTTAGCGACAATATTCATAAACGTTTAAAAGCAGTTTAAGGCCAAGCAGCTCCTGCACAGAAGATTACAACTGTATCACTGGATTCGCCAGCAGAAGGGAATTGGCAAGCAAAAATGACTACTGGTAGTCTGTCAAATTGCGATCTCCAAGGAAAATTGTCATGTCTAAATTGGATATGAGATAGGCGTATAACCTTCGATGAAATGGAATCAAGGCAGCATGTTATATTCATATCCTAAATGAAGTTAATAGAATCTGTATTGGAAAAGCAATGTATGCGTTTTCTGTTGCTGTCATAACATTACACCAAGATATCTGAAAGTCATGAGCAAAAATAAGGTATATGCATTTATATACAGAAAACAAACAAGAACATTAATTTCATATACACGCTACTGCCTTAACAGCTTTTTATAAAGCAATATCAAGTACTGATGCCTAAAAATCAATATTGGTACAGAATATTGACAAACCGTGCTATTGTTCCATCACTATGGTAGATGCAAAATTTAATGGCGGTTGGCAAGAGGAGCTGGTCAACACAACATCTAATCAGATGTTTGCCCTGCCTTGTGGTGTTGTACAGTTAAACAAGCTGTGAAGTTACCTGTAAAGCTGGTGATTGAATATTTGCACCCACAAAATTTATTTTCCCAACAGGAAAGAGAATAATCTGATCATGAAGAGCATTTTATTTTGAAGCGGCCAGTCTAAAAACCAATTTCCTATGTTAACTGGTTGCAGAGATATGAATGTGCATTGAATTGGTCTTAACAGGGGCACTGTTAAGATGTGTTCATCATCTGTCCAAATCCTTTCGTTATCTACTGCTTTGTTTATTGTGTCAGCTTGTGACTTAACAAAGATAATAGAACTGCATGGCAAGGATAAGGAACCAAAAGTCTCAAGCTATTACAGCTTCAGTTCGGATTCTGCTTTCATGTAAATGGTGGTAATTGTGGTTCCCGTAATTCAATTATACTGATTGTGTGGAGTTGTTTTTTTGGTGTTTAATTTAATATTCTTTGTTAGATTAGTCAAAATGTAACATAGTAAACAAGGTGTGAGCAGTAAAAGTGAACCAATAATACATAAACGGGAAGTGCTGTGTCACCAGAGCAGAAGCATAATTTAGAGTGTATATTGTTTCTTAAAAACGTGAAGAAATACTGCAGCCAATTATCAACTCAGAGGAAGATAGCAATGATTCTGGTGTGGCTGAATTTGAATACGATGATGATGAGGCAGATACTACAGCTTTGATATAAATTTTCTGCTAGGCCTGCACACATTTTTGTTACCATTTTAAGGTGCGATTTTCAGATTACTTGTTAAATTAGCCTGCACACCACATTTATGTTTACTTGACACCTACAGTAATACCCTAGAAAGTGTTTTCATTTTGTCTTGTTACTGCATATAGCTTCTCCCCACCCTTTGACATATGGCTATGTAACGCTTCGCTGCTAGTGGTCCACCTTCAGCCGCCATTAAATTTTGCATCTACCATAATTATCATGCTGGGCTTAGGTATCATTATGCATTAAAATAATCTCTAGTTTTTCTTACATTTATTTAAAATTGTAAGCAATTGCCTTGTAACATGATTACAAACTACGAATCATTCTGATATCATTTGTCTAGCATCCAGTATTCAGGGCTATTCTGTAACTTGTGGTTGAAGCTGAACCAGTTGTTAAAGCCACTAACCACCAACTACACAACATTTGTTATTCTGTAACATCGTAACCATAACATCTTGTTGAGAGGAAGAAAGTCATGGTTAAGGATAACAAGAGGTGAGGCCCTGTTGTTAGCACCAGCAATACTACATTTTCCTTGCTGAAAATTGATTTAGAAGCACAAAGGAATGAAGAACACTGCAGGAGGTAGATAATCTTATGTTACTCATACATTGTAAAGTGAAACCATAAATTTGTGTGTGAAAATAATGAGTAGTGTATGCTTACATGAAAAATATGTGAAGAGTCTCCTAACCTAACTTTTGACCTCTATACATTTATGGAATAGTAAAGAACATCACGAAGAAATGTTTGCTCTGAGATTCATTTCTCTGTCATAATTATCTTGTAATCAGGCATTTACATTTAATTTTCTGCCGTGCAACCTTTGAAATGCTGGTTTATATCAGAGTCCTGCAAACTATAATTTCCACTCTCTTTTAACAGCGGATAACAAACTACATAAATATCTAAATAAAAGCAGTTTCTTTCAAATTAAATGCTAGAAGATAGAGCATGTATATTATGAAATCGCCAGAACTCGTATTTCATTTCAGTATTGATCATAGATTATTATAAGAAATTACACTGCCCTGCAAAATGTAACTTTTGTTCACCAGTTAGAGATCTGAAAGATGATGTTAACTAATTTTGGTGTGCTAAATTAAATCATGCTGTCCACTTTTCTCTATCAAGTAAGGCTTTCTCACAAATCATAAATAATATTTAAAAGTAGTGTTTTTAAGTAAAAATCATATGTTACATAATGAATAGAAAAAGAAAAATTTCTGAGTAATAAATATATAGAACTACCTGGATATCTGTAAAATAAAATGTGAAGTTATATTTCCTTTGGCCGGACAGTCTGTTGCACTGATTTACATTTAAGTCAGTTTTCAAGTACCAACAGTAGTCCGCTCGCCTTGTTCCATCGACCCTGATATCTCCTGTACATCTCCTTGATTAACTGCTGAAATCATTCATCTTGTTCATCTCTGAGGGACCCAAAATTATCAAGAAATTTTTTTAACTGAGAGGACAAGTAGAGAAGGTTAAAACTCATATTTTGGCCTGAAGTTCATAGCCTTTGTAGCATATTTCTCATAATTTTTTGGTATTGCAGATAGCTTATAAGAAACCTATTGACTACCTCTTTGAAAGTATACCATGGTTGCAGTTCTCTATCATTCATGATTCATCAAAACCAGGAAAGTGTTGCAGGACAGTGTTTTTAAATGCAAAACATTTCAAATATTTAGCTGTTACTTCATGTTTGCATTACTTTGTGACAATTGCTTAAACATTAATTCTGCTAAAGTGAAACCTTATACGTATGTCCGAAGTGTGAATATAATGTCCTATCATGTGTACTTGAGCAAAAGAAATTCCTAACCTAATCTCTGACGAATTACGTTAATTCCTAACGGAGAAATACATCTTTTATATGGCATACAATTATCAAAATATTTGTAAAATGGTACATTTTTTTAGTTAAATAGAAGGTATAAAAGTAGAAAGTTCATACTTAGGATGCAATAGAAATTCTACTTCATTCCAGTACTGGTTGGAGACTATTACAATGAAAATATGAAATTCAATTTTAATTAAGCTATTAGTACTTCAAGAGGAACAAAGAAGTTATTTGTTGTATTGCTTTGCAATAAATCATTGATATACCAAACAAATGAAAGTTTAAAATCCTTAGTTCATATAGGACATTTACTCAAAATTATGTACCACCCAAAAAGGCAGTATTTGTTCTTATATTTGTAAATCATTATGTCGAATTATATAATGGCATTACTTCTGCAATAATGAATATATATTTTGTATTGCTCTTCCGAAGTCTTTGTAGCTTGCTTACATTACAACTTGGTCTGTACAGAACGGATGTCTTGAAGTGATAACAATTGCACTATTTGAACTGATGCATGAGAGTGGTGGAAAACAAAACATGCCTGCAAAGCGTTTTAACTTGCGATGAGTTGCTCCAAGTACTTAACGTGGTTGAGAAGATCCGTCGCCATAACAAGCATGGTTACATAATATGAAAACTCACCATACCTGCTTAGTTGTTAGCCGTAACAATAATTGTTAGCAATATTCTTAACCAGAAGTTACAGAATAGCCCTGATTAACATCAATAAACCAAGATATAAGAACAACCTTAAGCTTAGTATCCTTGTCATTTAACAACACAGCATTACTAATAAATGATTTTAAGGAATAGAGGGAAGTCCCCCGGTATCGGACGAAACTCTATATTCGACAGTATCAATTTCTGGTTTTCAGTATGATGAGTCAACAAACTTTGTTTAGGTAGCGTTACACCTTGTCGAGGAAAGCCAGAAAGGAACCACTGTGTGACTGTAAGTAAGCAAGAGTGCAAGAGAAGTTTTTTATTTCTGACATGCTTACTGCTGCATGAAGATAATTTCGTGAACCTGATATTACAAAACTGTTGAGTCAAATATAATTTTAAGTTAATTGATGGAAATTAATCTTTTCTTTACACTAGCTATATATAGACTAAGGTTTTTGATGGAGAGTCAACAAGAAGAATTCAATGCCATGGCCGGGATTTGAACCACGGATCTCCTGGTTTCCGTCCAGTCGCTGTAATCCATTGAGCTACCATGATCAATGTGCCATCCTGACATTAAATTCTCCATTTGACTCGTATATTTTCCCGGTAGACCACTAGGGGCTCTCGCATCCGAGATACACCATTTGTGGTGGCTTACTATCTTAAGTACAGATGTATTATTTTATCTTGACAGGAATCTTGCACGGTAGGGATGAGTAGCAACTGTGGTGGGGATAGTGCACCTATTGCCACAATGCGTCATACGCGTAAGATTACGAGAGGGGAGGGCGGTGCATAAGGTGTCTAAAAACAAATTTCATTCTCGAAGCCAGTTTTGCAGCTCTTATAAACTAAGTTGTAATTCTTACCATGGTAGTAATCTCCATGCTTTTTTGTATCTTAAATACATAGGCATTTGGAACAAAACCCTGTTCTCCTCCAGCAGGCATGATAACTGTCGGCCTTTCAATATCGCTGCAGAGTCCCTGTAATGTATTTCACTCCAGGCATATGGTCCAGTATGTGCTGCATTTATATAAGTTACATCCATATAAACTATATAAACTTCACTTCGATATCTCCAAATATTTCGTAAATACTTAAGCCTTTTTGCAAGTATGGTGCGATGTTCGATTAAAATTTGTCTGTCACGCTTAGTGTTGTTTTTTTTTTTTTTTTACCAAATAATCCTAGTTTCAAAAGAATTCTTCTTAATGTTCAGACACTGCCTTGGAAGTCAGTAGAATTTTTAGCTTCATAAGCACTTTCTTCAAAGTTGGTCTTTGTTTTTCTGTGCTTTAAAAATTGTTCATAATTCGCCTAACTACTTCTGAATTAAAACATCCAAATTAGATTTTGTGCATGTTCTTAATCTTTGTTTACTGGGCATAGAGAAGGACTTTGTTGCACTAGCACCAATGGCTTTTCTTTCCTTAATAACTCTCCTAAACTGCTTTCAGACACAACTGTTGCCTCAGATGACCTTCCCCAGATTTTTATAGCTGACCCAGACCACTGTTCCTTTTTTATAAATCTATGGATATTGGTTATTACTTCTCGTGTTTTTAAATGTAGCACTTTATTTCCTAATGTGCTGCTAGGAGGCGTCATTTATAAATGCCCTCTTGGAACCAGGAGACAAGCACATTTTGAAACATGCTGTAGTGTTACCCAGTAGCTCTGCACGTGTTTAGTTGCTTGCAACTGGTATGCAACTGACCTGCTCTCCCCTCCAGTTGCAACTGTTCTGAGGTGGACTCGTCAAGATACCACTGCGCATCGCTCTGCACTTTTCAAGATAAAAAAATACATCTGTACTTGAGTTCCAGGCTTCATCATTTAACTCTTATTATTTTAGTTAATTGATGGAAATTAATCATTTCTTCATACTAGCCGTATATATGCTAAGGTTTTTGATGGATAGAGTCAACATGAAAAATTCAACGCCATGGCCGGGATTTGAACCACGGATCTCCTGGTTTCCATTCAGTCGCTCTAAACCATTGAGCTACCATGATCAACGTGCCGTCCTGACATTAAATTCTCCATTTGAGTAGTATATTTTCCCGATAGACCACTAGGGGCTCTCGCATCCGAGATACACCGTTTGTGGTGACTTACTATCATAAGTACTTGAGTCCCAGGCTTCATTTAACTCTTATTATTTTAGTTAATTAATGGAAATTAATCATTTCTTCACACTAGCCGTATATAGGCTAAGGTTTTTGATGGATAGAGTCAACATGAAAAATTCCATGAAAAATGCCATGGCCGGGATTTGAACCACGGATCTCCTGGTTTCCGCCCAGTCGCTCTAACCCATTGAGCTACCATGATCAACGTGCCGTCCTGACATTAAATTCTCCATCTGATTCGTATATTTTCCTGGTAGACCACTAGGGACTCTCGCATCCGAGATACACCGTTTGTGGTGACTTACTATCGTAAGTACTTGAGTCCCAGGTTCATCATTTAACTCTTATTTTAGTTAATTGATGGAAATTAATCATTTCTTCACACTAGCCATATATAGGCTAAGGTTTTTGATGGATAGAGTCAACATGAAAAATTCAATGCCATGGCCAGGATTTGAACAAGTCAAATGGAGAATTTAATGTCAGGACGGCACGTTGATCATGGTAGCTCAATGGGTTAGAGCGACTGGACGGAAACCAGGAGATCCGTGGTTCAAATCTCAGCCATGGCATTGAACTTTTCATGTTGACTCTATCCATAATTTTAAGTGTTAAAAATTATTTTACTATGTTAGCACAAACATGGATGACATTGCTATTGTTTAAATGGGTTACGTGTAGTGACTCGCTAACATATTATGTGTAATGCACCCAATATTGGATAAGAATCAGACAAGAATTTCAAACACGGTGTCGGACAACATATTCATAGATTTCCTATTATTTTATTTCATTTTTTTGGACAAATATGGGGTGAGGGAGGAAGAAACTAGATGACAGAAAACATGCAATTAATGGTTGATGAAGTAATGTGGGAGCAAACTAAGCATTAGGGAAGCAAATGAGTTCTGTGTCCCTAAAAGTACATTAGGAGACAAAGAAATTAATTTCTGCTGGAAATGAAACAAAAAAGTGAAACTTGCCTTGCATACATTTAAAATACATTTTTTGGAAGGGGATGATTATGCATTGTATAACCAAATATTATATACACATTACTGCCAAAAGTTCTGTCAGTACTTTCAATACATATAACTACTAAATAAAACAATGCATACTCATTGATATAAATATATTCTGAAAGAACACAAAAAATGCTACAAATTGATTCAACTCTCATTCAAAATGATCACATGTGGCAACACAGCAACGAAGATGTTCACACCACACATCAATAGCAGCACGAATTATGTCCAGTGGAATTTTTTTCAATCGACCTGAATGATTTTTTTAACATCTCAATATTGTGGTGCCATTTTTTACATGCTATAGCCTTAAGCTTCTGCCATAGAGGTTAATCTAATGGATTGAGAATGCACCTCTGAAGCTCACCGCCAGAAAACCGCCCACCATACCATGACAGAAGCTGAGTGATGTCCTCGCGGCACACATGGAACTTCGTCTCTTGCTTCCTTGGAGGACCGTGCATACACATTATCGTTTTGCTTGTTAAACAACTCTTCCAGGGTGAACTTTGTTTCATCTGTGAAAAGGATGCCATGAAACTGACTCTCCTCGTACATCGTCAACACAGCCTGGGATCAAACCCGGCATATCTCCTTTAATTTTTTGGTTAGTAAATGCCGTGTGTACCGTTTATATGCATGAGAATGTAAATCGTCCTTCAAAATGCATTACATAGTTCATATGGAAATATTCATATCACGAGACAAAATTGTTTGTAAACGCAAAGGCTTGTGTCAAATCCTTGCACGAACAGATTTCACAACTACTTTTGTCCGTACACTCCTAGGATGGCACGATCTGAAACGATCAACAGTTTGACCCATTTGTTTAAACCATGCTATTGTCCAAAACACAAATGGTTCATTGATACCGAGCGGTTTCAGTGTCAAAAAATTTCCTTAGCTCGCTTTCCACAACGAAATAATGTCAATACAGCGATACTGTTTCGTACAATCTCCAATTCATCTTTCTCTTGTGGCTCCTTTTGGCACACTGCCAGCTGGTTATTCATGCTGCAGTGAAAGTCACATTATAGACGACATAGTGTTGTCACGCTTCTTCAATCGCAATTATGGTTCTAGAGCGAGTCTGGATTTTACTGACAGATCTTTTGGCAGTACTGTGTAACTACTGAAAACAAAAAATTCTGAAATTAGCACTATGGTGTACAGAATTGTGTTTCATTAGTCAGCATTTTTTGTTTCTTTGTCAGCAAATCTTCCCCTTGAACAGCAACATTTTTAGTGACTTCTTTTCATATTCTAGAGAATTTCCACAAGCAGCTAGCGAAGATTCCTCAAATATCCAACATCCTCCAACATAGGCATCCTCAAATGTCCAACATCCTCTGACATAGGCATCATCTGAGGCATAGCCATCCACTACAACATTCAATTCTTCAGCTTCACCATGCATAGCCTCTCCTTCCTCAGGGTAAGCCCTCTTAAATGAAGCTATTGAAAACTTGAGGAAAAGGCTTGAAGACTAGAATTAAATTTTAACCTTAACCCCTTTCAAACAAAGGCTTGAAGACAGGAAACAAAACATCACTTTGCGATAATTCAACAAAAGTGTAAAACAAGTGTTGCTGAAGGAGTTTCACACACAAAAAACAAGACCCCCCAAAATGCGAGAGTCACAGAGCTTTTAATATGAAAAAACCGACTGAATCATCTGCGGGAAAATTTCGGTGAAAACTGGATCCAGTGCTGCATATGCAAGAGTTGGACACATGAAAACTGTCAGTTTTGATGGGAATGCCATTTATCATAAATGTGACATTTGTCTTAAAAATTAATACTGAAGTAAACTGCAATAATAATCTTATAATATCCAGACCGTCCGATATAGGATGCCTTGTTTTCAAACTGGGAAAACTCTGGAATTTATAAATGTTTTAAATTCTCTCCTGTCAGTACTTACTGTGGATAAAACATGCTTCAATTACACAAATACAAAACATGTGTTCAAAAATAAGTTTTATTATATCCATTCGCAAAATCACAATGGGAGAGAAAGCTAAGTGTCCAATACTGGGTAACCTTACCCTAAATGTTTTAAAAGTTTAAAATCTGCAATAAAAAGGGCAGGTAAATGCATGAAATGAGTTAACTTTTCTTAAGTATCAGAAAAATCACTCAAGATTCACAGTGCATTCACACAAACCCAGAATCTCATACTCAACTTCAGTGGAAAAATAATACAGGAGAATAGCATGCTCCAGAATTAATGACATCTGCTTAACAATATTTTAATTCGAGAGGCATGATGGAGCAAGTACACAGAAGCATGAGCTTATGCTCATATTACACTAAGTAATTAACATAACTTAATGAACATACAGGAGTTCACCTAGATAGAGTCAAACTGAAAAATTCAATACCACGGATAACCTGGTTTCTGTCCAAGTGCTCTTACTCATTGAGCTACCATGGCCATTGTGCTGTCATGACATTAAATTCTCCAATTGACTCATATTTTCCCAGTAAACCACTAGACTCTCGCATTCAAGATACACATTTGTGACAACTTACTATTGTAAGACTTGAATTCCAGGCTTCGTCATTAAACTCTTATTAAAATTAATTGATGGAAATTAATTGTTCCTTCACACTAGCCGTGTACAGGCCAAGGTTTTGTATAGATAGTCAAACCAAAAAATTCAATGCCAGGGCAATGTATCTCGAATATGAGAGCCTCTAGTGATTTTTTGGGAAAATATATGAACCAGTTGGAGAATTTAATGTCATGACGGCACATTGGCCATGGTAGCTCAATGGATAAGAGCGACTGGATGAAAACCAGGAGATCCACGGTTTAAATCCTGGCCATGGCATTGAATTTTTCAGTTTGACTCTACCTATCTAGAAACTTATCCTATACACGGCTAGTGTAAAGGAATGATTAATTTCCATCAATTAACCTAACCTGGGATTAAGTCTATAAACCAGAAACTCCAGCACAGTTTCCCCTCAGATTCCGTTAAAAAGTTAAAACTTGTTTTTTTTTGTACTGCAAGCATTATTAAGAAATGCAATAATTTCAATTTACTTACTTTTCCCTCACCAGCTACTCAAAAGTGCCTTCAACTCCCCTGAAATTTACTTAAAACTTTTAAGACAAAAATTGCTGTACTGTATTCTAATGCAAAGTGTATTCCAGTATTTTGCACAGAAATATTTTTTTAAGGAAGAAATCATGTGAATTTTGCAATGAATTAATAACTATATTAAACAATACAGTATGTGAAAATGTTACAGTACTATGTAATAATCCATTAACATACATGCAAATTGAACACATTGATTTCTTCTATTTATACATTCCTTTGTTGGATTACTTTCTTTTTCCCTCCTTTTTAGTCTACAACTACCCGACATCAAAGGTCAATATTTATAAATGCAGACCTAAATAATTGGGTTGAGTACATTAGTAGAAGAGAAGTGTCCCTTATCATTCACACCAAATGATCATTTTTAATGTCATTTGCCTCTTATAATGCACCACAGCAATACAAATATTATAATTAATGGCACTGAACTTCTTTTCCTTTTGTGTTTACATACCTATGTTGCTGTTGGAATTTCCAGAGCTTTGTGTATATGTCAAAGGTTCTACCAAAGTATGCTTGCCATTGTTTGTGTCCATACTGGGGCAGATCTCTGCAAATAACAATATAAGTATTTATTTCTGCACTTATTCCATTTATCATTCCTTACAATATTGTGATATGGATAAGATATGGAATTAACCTATATCCTTTTCCACTCTATATTAAGGTTAACTATTTAGGGGGTGTGGTCCCTATCGTATATATGAATAAAGGGTTACTCTTTAAAGAATATATTCAACATATTATTTCAATACAACATAGATTTTCCAAGTTACTGAAAATTCGTGAAAATTACTGATTACATGGGTATTCCTAAGTTTGCATTCATAGACGAAGTGGCAATGGCACTTATATTGCCATAAATTAGGATGTCCGTTTGTGAAAACAGGTTTTTCTTTCATAAAGGCATTTATTAACTTACTGTAGTATAAAAGTTCAAATGTTTTGGCAGAGCTGTCAAAATGCGTGAATTGTTGCAATGCTACGGCATGGGTAAACAACTGAGCATCGATTACATGATTGTAGTGAATAAAATTACACACCGCGTAGAAATCTCATAACTTATCAACTAGAACTTACCTTAGTCCATTGAACAGTTGTTTTGATTTCTCTAATAAGTGGCAAAATTCTATTACTATCTTTCTTTCATGTTCAGCCATGCCTGCCATGATGACCATTTCTCTGGTAGTGATTGTAGACATTTAAGCGGGGATAAGGACGCCACGATTGCCACATTTATTCCATAATGCTATAAAGCAATTGTAACAAAATTCCCAATGCTCTCAGAAATTCATATATGATTCTCTCCTACATAAGAAACATAATTTCATATCGTAAGTATGCACTCTCAAAGTAAACATACGTACAAGATTCCATAAGACACACAGATGCACAGTTACATAGAGGAATACATACTATATGGATTTGACAACGTTGCTTAAGCTAGCTGTTCCGGCATTAAATGCCACATTTTGAACTTACAGCCCAAGTAACTCAAGATACAGCAGGACATTAAATAAATTTAAAACTATTTCCGACGTGATTTAAACATAACGTTTATTTTTTCATGTATCGCTTCTGTTCTTTTCTTATTTTAACACCAATATGGTTGAGTATAGAATCACGAAACGGCAATTTCAATTTTTTAAAATTGCAACACGTTTAAAATGAAAAAGGGGGGAAAGAAAGAAAAATAAATTCAATGTATCTTTTTACTGAGCGGTACAAAACTATTTATGTAGGGGTTCATTATTACATTGTTAATTCTAGGAATGTTACATAAGTAAACTTTATTTTAAGAGTGGAAAGAGATTACAATTTTCAAGATGAAATAAATTAAAATTTACGCTTTGATGAAGCATTGCCATGTTATGGATGTATTATTTGCGCGAAAGAAGCAATCGCGACGGCTGTTGAAACTACCAACCTACCGCATAACGTATATCTTTTTATTTACCCAATTCACAGTTATTGTTCTGGACATACATCTTTAGCGTTATTTACTTCGTTCAACGCAGCAATTATCCCTGCTATATATAGTAAATGCAGGTTACTTGCTTGAATGTAAACGTAACTGTCACCAAACCAGCGCTATTATTAAATGTCCCAAGTATTGTATAAAAACTTAAAACCATAGATCATAAAAGCTCTTCTGTTTCCTTAGTTTATGAAAACGTAATATTGCTTATCCTCACCAAGAAATCTTAGAGGAGAAATACCCTTCGTAGTTGCTTTTGCATTTCAGCTTCTTATCTAAATTGTTCATAATAAACACTAATTCAAACCTATTTATGTATTACTAAAACAAGTTCCTTCATCTCAAAATAAGGAAACTATTTCCTCATTTGATATTGAATCCCATGGCTCAGTAGTCCAAGCTATGAAGACCTACCACACAATTGCTTTCTCTGCCTCCATCCATTTTGAATAAATATGCATGACTGAGAACCACTATTAATCTGTATTCAAACTGCCCTGAAAGGACGTCATGATAATAATATTTATTGTCTATAGACTTCATACAAGTTTCAGACATTGTCAGATTCTACAATACAATGGGTATACATAAATTTGTTCATAGGTTACATTAATATTACAAGATTAAACTAAATTGAATATATACATACATTTGTTAAATAATTATTCATTATAATTCATCTAACCTATATATACATTTCTGAATTAAATATGTTTTCAGTTCCTTTTTAAATTTTTTTTCCTTTGTGTTGTTTAACAGTTGTTGGCAGTTTGTTGTATAATATCTGTCCTTTTATTAATGGATCCTTGCAAGTTGATTTGAGATTTACATGCTTCCTGTGAAATTGATTGCAAGATGTTCCTGTCCTCCAGACCTATTATGAAAACAATCTTCACACTGTCCATACTAAATGTTTTTCATTCAACAGGTTGCAGTATTGTAACAACAATATAGAGGTTGTTTTCTTTTTCTCCCCCCATGTTTTCTCACAGTCATAATTCTTGCCTCACACTCATATTCTTTAGAGTTTGGAGTAAACCCCATTAACTTGATGGCTAGAGATGAAGGGAAGCTAAGAATAGTTTACAACTGGTGAATGCAAATCATAACTGAAAGGCAATGTATCTAGGAGAAAGTATTTGTAAGGCAAACCTCGGTAGCTGTGATTCAATAACCCAAAAGGCAATATGGCAAAGAAAACATCATTCATAAGACAAACCTCTCCTTCTGAGGTTTAGATGTTGTGTGAAGGTTTGGCAACCAATCCATGTAAAAAACAAAAATTACTCATAAGCTCCAAAGAAAATGCCAGACCTGTGTGCCAGACTGACAAACTTATGACAACACAAGCACAGAATAAATTTAAACAAAAGAATAAAGCTAAACAAATAAACAAAATCCAATTAAAATCATGACTTGGAATGTAAGAGGTATTCATCATAAAGATGTACAATTAGAAGCAGAGGCAGACAAAGAGAGAGACATAGGTATAACAACAGAAGCAAAAAAGAAACAGAAAGGAAGCTGTAATTTTAGTTAATTGATGGAAATTAATCATTTCTTCACACTAGCCCTATATAGGCTAAGGTTTTTGATAGAGTCAACTCTATCTCAAGTCTATCAAAAACCTCAGCCTATATACGGCTAGTGCGAAGAAATGATTGATTTCCATCAATTAACTAAAATAATAAGAGTCAAATGATGAAGTCTGGGACTCAAGTACTTACATAGTAAGTCGCTACAAATGGTGTATCTCGGATGCAAGAGCCCCTAGTGGTTTATATGAGAGAAATATACGAGTCAAATGGAGAATTTAATGTCAGGACAGCACGTTGGCCATGGTAGCTCAATGAGTTAGAGCAACTAGACTGAAACCAGGAGATCCATGGTTCAAATCCCGGCCATGGCATTGAATTTTTCATGTTGACTCTATCTACTAGGAAGCTATAATTTAATCAACTATGTCAGGAATGTAGTTTAATCCTGTTGAACATGTGAAAATTATGGAAAACTGTAGGTCCCCCAACCATTCGTCATTAATGCTGCTTCATTAATAAAATATTGGTGAAAGGCCCTTGCTCCAATGTTTCCTAAGACACCGGGTGGTAAAGGTTACACACTTTGCATTCAGATATATTGCCATATAGGTACACTACTCTCCAAAGGGTGTGGTATCAGGTTCAAATACTTACACTGCAATACATCAAACAGTTAATTTTTTTCAACCATAACTGCCCTTTCCTAAGTTATAGTCTGAATGATAAGTTGAAACCAGAGGTATATCTTGGTAAAAAAAAAAAACACATGTACTGGTACTGTATATATTTTAGAAGCCACAAAATGCCATTTGGTTTACTCGTGTCCTAAGTATGTGTCAATAATGTCCCAAAAGAAATGTCAGATGTAGAATCAGAATCTGAGACCTAAAGATTGTTCAACAATCTAAAAAGTATTAAAACTGAACAATTATATAACTGAAAGGCTGAACAGTATATCCTCTATGTAACAACAGCATTAATTGTTTTTCTATAGTTGTCAATATTTGTCATTGAATCATCAACTGTGATAATGTTAAAGTATTGGACATTTGTACATTCTAGGTAGTAAATCCATCTATCAGTGTATTACTGCATTATTATATGATTCTTACAGTTTTAAAACTGCAAGACAATTTATCTCAACATGACACTTTCCCACTAATGCTCTTGTTGTACCCAGGTACTCAATTTACAGAGCATTTTAAAAGAAATCACAATAATGATGTATAAATCAACACATACTAAGTCTTCTTACTTATACTTTATCTTCTATTGTAGGTACACATCCATAAAGAAAACTTGGTGCAATTCTGATGTTCATAACACCATTTGTAACAAGTTTTGTATGTCTATGGAGGAAAGAGGGACAGTGAACAATGTCTAAATTCAAGTAAACATAGAAAAGAAGAAATTGCTGCTGTGTTGTTCAAAAAGTATAACTTCATTTTTTGGACCAAATTCAGCAATAGACTGTAAATTGCACTTGGCTTAATTGAAGGAGCCTGGACTTGCCATGTGATTGAAGAAAATCATTGTTTTTTTGCTGAAATGATTGTATTTTGACACTTCTGAGAACAGGTTTGAACAGAAATTCTCTTGTGGTCACACAAAGATTGAAGCCATTGTTGTGAACATATTTGCCCCTTGTTCTCTACAAAAAGAGCTGTAGGAAGTTAGCTATGTCACAGTGTTTACAGATGCTTCCAATCATGGAGAAAAAGGTTTTTCCTGCTATGAGTAGGTCTCTTTTACCGCTATGAGTATCTATGTCCGAATTTTAGAGCTTAATAAACACCCTGGCAAAACAGCAGTTATTGTAACCAATTACTTGACTGATGTGCTTGCAAAAAGCAACCTAGATAGCATAATATTCACATTCTATCGTGATAATATAACTAGTAACTTAGGTGGGGAAACTGAGCAGGATGACTCAGGCAGTTTTGTCTGTGGTCTGTATTCAGAAGGGCTGGGTTTGATTCCCATGGCCGACCTACCTGACCCGTGGGTTTTTTCCGGGGGTTTTCTCAGGTCGCCTGGCAAATACTGGGTAGGGTAATTACATCCTCCGAATTTCCTGTCCCTCCAATTCATCTCCATTATCATTTCACATCATCTTTCATCTGGTGGTACCTTGCAGGATAGAAGTGTCAGCAAGAGTCTCAGCGCTGTTGTGACTCCTTGGGTCAGCCACCCTCTATCTCTTCTCGCCTCATCTTTCCTCTCTAGGATGCCCAACTTGGTGCTTAGGTACAATAAACCACAGGTTTCGGTACAGAATCCCCTCCATAATAAACCTAATCTTAATCCTAACCTAGGTGGGGTAGCACATAAGTTTTCTCATATTTTCACAAACTTAAAAAGGTATTGAATAGTGAAAGCCTTGGGATTGGATATGCAACACATATAGTGCACAACTAATTCAAACTGCTGTAAATTGTTTTCCTGTTAATGTAGAAATAGTTGTTCACAAAATTTATTCTCACTTTCACACATATACCATGTGAATAGAACCACTGAAGGATTTCTGCAGCTTTGCTGAGATTGAGCATAGGAAATTAATTGAGTTATAGTAACATTATATGGTTAGCATTAATGTCAACACTTGAAAGTGTCTTGGTGCTTTTGTAAGGACTGAGCTGCTATTTTCTTAGTCAGGAAAAATGTCCATTGACAATAAGATCTTCTTTTTTTTTGTACATCTATTCTTCCAGACAGCAAACATTTCAATCACTCTGTTTTTGAAGTTAGGAATTTCACCAAATTTCTCTTTGTGAATATAAAAATAGCCAAGGAATTAAGCCTATCTTTTCCCATGAAGTTCCTAACGAAAGACTTAATTCTTTTCAATGTACTGAAACTTCTCTCCAACTTGGCTGTTGAAACTGGAGTTATTAGTACATTTGTAGCATTTTGCATACTTCAGAAAATGCTTCCTCAAAAGAGTATTGTATGAAAAAACTGAGAGTTCACTGACTGAATGGATATCTTTGAATGTATCATTATGATAAATCACTGACAATTCATTTTTTAACTTTTCGTAGGAGATCTGAAATTGTAACTTGATGTAAATTTTCTTACAGAGTCGGCAGGGAAATTTTCTTCTTCTTCTGCAATCCAGGTATCAGGCTCAAGGTCTGTTCCTCCTCACTCCAATATTCCCATCTCTTCCTAGGGCAACCAACATCTCTTTTTCCTTGAGGTTTATAACTCCACACAACCTTGGGTATTCTATCCTCGTTCATTCTTTCCATGTGTTTGTTTCAATTATTTCTATTTTCTTTAATATTCTCATTTAAATAGAATATTTTCAATTCATCATGTACACTCCTGGAAATGGAAATAAGAACACATTGACGCCGGTGTGTCAGACCCACCATACTTGCTCCGGACACTGCGAGAGGGCTGTACAAGCAATGATCACACGCACGGCACAGGGGACACACCAGGAACCGCGGTGTTGGCCGTCGAATGGCGCTAGCTGCGCAGCGTTTGGGCACCGCCGCCGTCAGTGTCAGCCAGTTTGCCGTGGCATACGGAGCTCCATCGCAGTCTTTAACACTGGTAGCATGCCGCGACAGCGTGGATGTGAACCGTATGCGCAATTGACGGACTTTGAGCGAGGGCGTATAGTGGGCATGCGGGAGGCCGGGTGGAGACACCGCCGAATTGCTCAACACGTGGGGCGTGAGGTCTCCACAGTACATCGATGTTGTCGCCAGTGGTCGGCGGAAGATGCACGTGCCCGTCGACCTGGGACCGGACCACAGCGACGCACGGATGCACGCCAAGACCATCGGATCCTACACAGAGCCGTAGGGGACCGCACCGCCACTTCCCAGCAAATTATGGACACTGTTGCTCCTGTGGTATCGGCGAGGACCATTCGCAACCGTCTCCATGAAGCTGGGCTACGGTCCCGCGCACCGTTAGGCCGTCTTCCGCTCACGCCCCAACATCGTGCAGCCCGCCTCCAGTGGTGTCGCGACAGACGTGAATGGAGGGACGAATGGAGACGTGTCGTCTTCAGCGATGAGAGTCGCTTCTGCCTTGGTGTCAATGATGGTCGTATGCGTGTTTGGCGCCGTGCAGGTGAGCGCCACAATCAGGACTTCATACGACCGAGGCACACAATGCCAACACCCGGCATCATGGTGTGGGGAGCGATCTTCTACACTGGCCGTACACCTCTGGTGATCGTCGAGGGGACACTGAATAGTGCACGGTACATCCAAATCGTCATCGAACCCATCGTTCTACCATTCCTAGACCGGCAAGGGAACTTGCTGTTCCAACAGGACAATGCACGTCAGCATGTATCCCATGCCACCCAACGTGCTCTAGAAGGTGTAAGTCAACTACCCTGGCCAGCAAGATCTCCGGATCTGTCCCCCATTAAGCATGTTTGGGACTGGATGAAACGTCGTCTCACGCGGTCTGCACGCCCAGCACGAACGCTGGTCCAACTGAGGCGTCAGCTGGAAATGGCATGGCAAGCCGTTCCACAGGACTACATCCAGCATCTCTATGATCGTCTCCATGGGAGAATAGCAGCCTGAATTGCTTTGAAAGGTGGATATACACGGTACTAGTGCCGACATTGTGCATGCTCTGTTGCCTGTGTCTATGTGCCTATGGTTCTGTCAGTGTGATCATGTGATGTATCTGACCCCAGGAATGTGTCAATAAAGTTTCCCCTTCCTGGGACAATGAATTCATGGTGTTCTTATTTCAATTTCCAGGAGTGTATATCTGCATTTCTAATAAGGTCTCTTCTTGTACCTACAGCCTTTCACACTCTGCAGAAATCTCATTTCAGCACTCTTAACCTACTTCTATCCCTCTGGTTGAGAATGCAAGATTCACTTCCATATAATAAAACTGGAATTGCCATTGTCTTATAAAATTCAATTTTATCTGAATGTAATATATTTCTTTGGATCAATAATCCCAAAGGTATTAAACTCTTTCATTTGATTGTCACACACTTCTTTGGCATGTGAACTCAGATTCACTTCAGAACATAATTCGGTCACTTTCTTGGGGGAGGAGCAGAGTTTTCATCAACCTGGTATCTTCTATTGTTCTCAGAAACTTCAAAAATTCTGGATTGTTCACTAAATTCTTTAAATCAGGAACTTCCCTTATTGTTACATCATCCCACCCATCTTCCTGCTCAATCTTCCCAAACACTGTAGTAAATATAGTTTGTCTTCATGAGCGCTGGTCAAAAACCGTGATTGAAAGTTCCATCTTGTTTTGGAAGCAGCTGGAATGCATTAATTGGAAACTGACTGCAAATAGATCACTGTATTTTGGTGAAAACGAGAACAATTTTGTAAAAAATATTGGTGAAAGACAACTTCACTGATTTTATGGTTTTGGAACAAGCATATTGTATAACCAAATTTAGTTGGTGAATATAACAATGTGCATACTTGATATAAGGGAAAGAGCCCTGAATAAAAGTGTGAACATCTTTATGGCTCTGCTTATTACTGTAGCATCATTGTATGCTTCAGATGTGAATTTTCTTTCAACATTAAAATGTTGCAACTTCTTTATCAAAACATCACTGAGACCAATGCCTGTTTGATCATGAGTCTCTTCAAAAGGAGGAAACCTTTTAACGAGTTTACATCCTTTAATGTATTGTAAGACAATCACAAGTTGACTGCGGCATATTATGTTGTTTCATCAGCCTGCACAGAAACATAATCAGCAGCATTTATGTCTTTCAGTAATTCCTCAAGTGAACCTGATACATACAATACAACAGTTTATTCTTTATAGTATGTGAAGTATATTTACATACTTCAGTGTTGGTACTGTTGACATGGTCATCTAACACACTGTTGAGATTACTGAGGAGATATAACAAATCTAAGAAATTGCCACGGTTTGCTGATTCCTATGTTTCATCATGACCCCTCATTACTAGATCATGGGTTCTGCAAAATTTTATGCACTCTATCATGCTGTTCATATGTGTCCTTTTTTTTTTTTTTTTTTTTTTTTGAAGCCAGTTCATTGTGTTTCTTCATTGATATTTTAAGTGCAGGATCAATCTGAGCAGCAGTGTTTATAGTTTCCAATAATTTAAATTTTTAGGTATTTTGTAAGTGAAGTGTACTTCACTTACTTAAGTGCAATTTGTTCACTCAAACATTTTCGATCCTTACAACCAACCATCATACACAGCCCTTCACACTAAATAACAAACAGTAAAAATAAAAGACACTTTGTCCTCACTTTTGGTTAGGTACGATTTCTTTTTAAACCAACTGTTACAGAAAGTTCTGTTTTTTGACTTCTGATTGCATAAATGTAAAATTATTCAGTTGAGGTGCACCTAATCGTTTAATTTAAAGTTTTTCTTCTACCTTTAATGAATGAAAGGGACTTCTCAATAAATAATCCTCTCTATTCATTTTAAAACAACACTACTTTGTCCACCAAACAATTAAGATTTCAACAGCAGTCACATGAATGCTAAACTTTGCAACGGGAGGCATCTAGCTGGCCCCAAACCTTACTGTGTGTGATCTAGGAAGAGGAGAGTAGGGGAGCAAGGAAGGTATTGACACATGACTGGGAAAGTGTGTAGAGGGGAGAGGAGTTACTACAGGCCTATGCAATCTGGCCATACATTCTGCTTGGCCACAAGGAGACTGGTACAACTGTTGTGTACAACACTGTGGTTTGCAAGTTTCGGTAACCATTAAGAATCGTGGTATAGCAAATTGTTGTTTGCAGTGAAAAAATATAAAATATAAAAATATATAATATAAAATAATTTTTTTACATCAAATTTAAAAATGCCTGTAAGTTGCATGATACTATTAGTGGAACCTGGCCCTTCTGGCCCTCAGTGACAGTCTGCACTTGGATGGAAATACACTGACATATTTGTGTTAGAGGTGCTCTGAATTAAGAAATAGTATGTAATATTTCATGTACAACATTGTCTAAGAGTGTATTCATATTTATTATATTATAAATTGTATTTTGAGCTTTAATGCTAATTTATTACATGCACTTCCAATATGATACAATAAGCCAAAAAATGTTGTCAAAACAAGTTATAGTCAAATCATGCCACAAACAGGAGTTGAAATAGCTATGGTTCTTTCCAAGTTGAAAGAAAATATGAATGAGAAAAAGAAGAACAATTTCATTTAATACCACATGTTACAAAATGTGTTTTGCATGTATTAGGAGATAAAAGTGAGGTGAAACTAAAGGATTTCCATATAGTAGCATATATTTTCTATGGTTCATATATTGATTACCTAACAGTCTGGACTGCCAGATTTGAAGCGTATGAGAAATTTGAATAGATCGTGCTTAATGTGCTAAAATGGAGTGATGTTGAAACATATATGCCAATTTAAATAGTTTTAAATAAAAGTGTTGTAAAAGTAAAGCTAATTTCATATTGAAAGACTTAAAATTGAGTCATATATTTTAAAACTTGAAACTTCACTCAGTTCATTTAAAAAATCAGGAACATTTTCGGGACTGCAACAGTCCCAAAAAAAATCCTGATTTTTTAAATGGGCGTGAGTGAAGTTTCAAATTTTTAAAAGATATGACTCAGTTTTAAGTCTTTCAACATGTATGTCAATGATTAAAAATGCATCTGGTAGATCAACAAATGTCAATGATAATGCCATTTTCAGCAAATACATTTATGTTATGCAATTTGCTACTGCAGATAATATTGCTCAGTGGAATAATAAGGGAAAAGAAGTTCATTTGAAATGGGTAGAAATGTTTCAGTATTTCTCATCTTAAAAGTTATCAATCAAAGCTTTTCTAAGTTAGTAGAATTTGAATTACTTCTGCCAGGAGAAATTTTCAAGCATGCATAAAATATAAATATCAGAAAAAAACACAATTGAAAGTTGAAATGCTGAAAGCATTGTTGTGTACTAAAATAAATTAAAAGTACAGTTGCCTTGGGTTTTTTTAATTACTTGAAGTGAAATGAGAAACTTCTGAAGAGAATTAATTCTTCAGAAAAATATGTCCAATACCAACAACAAACACTGTTATGAGTTATATAACATGATAATTGTTTACTTGTTTAATTTATAGTAATAATAATGTTATACATGATGTCAGTTTGTATATTGTAATAACATTGTTTCTATCATAATACATTGAGTACTCTGATAATTATATTTTGTTTATTAATAATAAATACATAAATAAGGTGTGTGTTTGGAGGAATTTAGTAACAGTGACGTCAAAATTAATATAAAAATTATTTGTGGTTGGTTTATTGACACTCGTCACTTACTTTTTCATATATTTATGAGAGACTAGTTTCAAAGGCCCTGGCCTCCATTTTCAATCTCTTCCCAACTGGCATTTGTTGTTATCTGCTCTCTCTGGTGGTGGAACTATGAACTTTTTTGTCAAATTATCTGCTGGCGGGATTTCAAAGTTCATTACGCGATCCTTATTTTTCCAGCTGAATATGTTCTCCCATGTTGTCAATCTACGTAATGAACTTTGAAATCCCGCCAGCAGATAATTTGACAAAAAAGTTCATAGTTCCACCACCAGAGAGAGCAGATAACAACAAATGCCAGTTGGGAAGAGATTGAAAATGGAGGCCAGGGCCTTTGAAACTAGTCTCTCATAAATATATGAAAAAGTAAGTGACGAGTGTCAATAAACCAACCACAAATAATTTTTACATAAATACGGTTTTATATTTTCTAATTGCATTAACTTAAAGGCATAACATTAATGTTAATTATATAAAAAACATCAGTTAAGATGTGTTCCATTCTCAGCTAATGAAAATATGGTTCCTTAGCTTAGTTAGCTCTGAGGGAAATATTGTTTTATATCTTATAAAGTTTGTAAAATAAATTGTAAAAGTAAACACAGTTTAGATTAATTCATATAAGCACCAGTCATTATGATTTTAAAATCTTCAGGAACATGAATGGAATGTCATATTTTATCCCAAGATGTCCATTGACATTTGAAAAGGCATAAGGAAGCTTTCTGCAATGTAACAAAACCTCTTGTAGGTACAGAATGAGATCACCTGAAATTCTAGGAGCTTCAAGCTGAAACCTTTTCTCTATGAGCATATGACTCATGTTTTCACCTCTACATCAGATATATTGGATAAAGTCCCTAGCTAATCTTGTTATACATCTGAGCTTTTCTCTTAAAAAAGAAAAAGCAGCTTCTTTAGGGAGTGATACTGGATTTGCATATAATTTCAATTTCTCTTTCTGAACCAGCAGAGTAGTGCTTAAAGCAATTTTAAAACTGAACAAGTGTGGAAAATTAGACTTATTTCTTGATTTACACAAGGTTTTTGATTTCATCATACATAATATCTTAGGGCCAATACCTGAAATTATTTGATTTACAGATATTACCTCTAAGCTACTGATATTACAAATTATTCATTGGCTGCAAGTTATTCAAATGAATACATAAATTTATAAATTATCAATTGTCAACTGATTATAACCAGAGTAATATGGAAGACAAATTGAGGCACGAATGTTACAAATTTGGCTATCTATCTCCTACTATTTTTAATTTATATATAGGTCCTATAGTGTTACTTATGCTCAGAATATATCTGTGACATTTCATTTGCACAAAAAGCCTTGCAGTAGTGAAACTGATTTGCTTAAAAAATATGCATAAAACATGAGATGAACTTTTAAATTAAGCACATATTTTGAAAATAACCTGAAATGAACATTAACAAAACAATAGGAATTACTTGTTCTTTCACACCTTGGGCATGTATTAAGAGAACATTGGAAAGGTATAAGTCGAGCAATGGTTCTTAAATTGTGACCTTCATCCATAGAACAGTCAGCAAGCACAGATCTACCCTCTTTCTCTTCTGTCTCCTTCCTACTGCTGTAATTAGCAAACTTTTGCTCTTGTTACTTGTTGCAATATGCTGTGGATTATTTCCCACTGATACAGGTAGAAGCGCACAAAGAGACAGATAGTGCAGCGTGGAGATAAAGGACTTGCCGAAACAAATAAAGATAACATGGAGATAAAAGGTTTGCCAAAACAGATAAAGTTAGATGACTGAAAGGCTTGTGTTTTGTCTGGTAATTTCTGGAACAGTGAATAGAGAACATTCTACAAACGTCTAGAAATACGAATGAGCTATAAAAAGGAGCCACGATCACCAGTTAGAGTCAGGTTGGTAATTGAATTGGACTTGTACAGCTGATTTGATTTGATTTGATTTATTGATTCATCCATTAAAACATGTACATGTTATAGGACACGTCAAATTAAAAACTAAGTACAATATTTATAATTAAGGTAGCTAACTAAATATTTACAAATTTAAAAATTCATCCACGCTGTAGAAGCTATTGGCTCTAAGGAAGATTAATAACAATTTCTTAAATTGATGTTGTGATTCAATCTTTTTTATAGATTCAGGTAGCTTATTGTAAAGATGTAAGCCAGCATATGTGAAACTATTTTCATACATCTTTGTTTTGTGTGACTTCACAAATAAATTATTCTTTGTTCTAGTGTTGTGTATATGAATTTCAGAATTTGTTTTGAATAAACTTAGGCTTGCTTTCATATGTATTGCTGTGTTTTGAAAGTGAACTCTTTGTGGTTAACGACCTTGCAGATTTTATTTGTGTATGTTACGTTATTCTGCTACTGTAAGGGTTGACCAAAGTGTGTTTCTAAGGAAATAAAGAGCATTTTGAATTTCTGCAACTTGGACTTTAAATTTTATGAACCCACAAAGTTACAGTATTTAAATTAAGCATCTTTCAGGATTTTCAACCAGCATCCTTTTCATGAAGAGTGGCTAGTATAACCAAACATACATTTCAGAATCCCTGTTTTAATGGCTGTTTTTTTCTAATTGGGCTACAATAAAGTCAGATTCAAGTGTATGCTAATGTTAACCACTTCTTGGAAATGGTTTCCCAAAAATTCTAAATTCTGCTTCCAGTGAAGATGTTCACAATACAGCAATAATCTTCTATGTGAGCATGAAAAAGATTTGTCTTCTGAATTCCCTGAAAGGTAATACATTTCAGAAATGCTCTGAAAAAAGAACTAGGCTTATCAACTTGTGTAGATGACTTAATAAATCTGTTATATTTACCTAGATGTTCTTTTAATGTACATGATTCTAGATATTCCTTTAATGTATCAAAAGAATTTCTCATTAATAATGTTTGCACTTCCTTTTTTAATTTTCTTGGTATCATATGGTAAATTTACTGTATAATACCATTATACATGACACTTTCATTGTACAATGAAATTCTATGATGGCAGATGCTTAGGTGCTGCTTTATTTCTTATGCTGCAACTATGTTTATTTTGATATATACACACATACATACTGGGCGAGTTGTCTCATCCTGCAGATTATTAACTAGGCAATCTGCATTTTATAGATTCTGCAAAATGCAGGTGCTGAAGCTGTGTTCAGCAGTTCACTGATTAAGACTGCAGTGGTATTCCTTGTTAATGTGTTCTAGTAGTGTAATGGTTAACATGCTGGAAAATCATGGTGAATACAGAAATTCAAACCACTCCTGCAAATATACAAGGTTTTTATTCTTTTCTGTATATGTTTTGAAAACTTCTAGCAAATTGTGTGTTCTTTCAGATTGCACTAAGAAGTGGATTTCCTACAAATACAAAGTTCTAGCCATTCACGTTCACTGTGGCATAATGCTTTCAAATAGAGAGTATCTGGATATGCTGTTTGTATGGAGAAGTGTAGAAGAATGCAACATCTGTACCAACAAAGGTTTCTGTAAGAACTCTTCCTACAGACCACATGTTTTTGCAAGATGTGAACTGCCTTCTTATAATCAGGAACAGTGCACAAGACAATACATTCATGAAGAGAAGACCCTGTTCTTGAATATGTTATCAGACATCCCATTATATTTGTAGTATGAGGGACATTTACAGGCATTTCAGTATTAGCTAATCTTTAGAATGGAAAGTATTGCATTATGCAAAATTTCACCTATATCATCTTCAACTACACCAGCAATTACTTGAAGCTGGGCCACTGAGGTAGAGTGATGTTGGCTAGATGACAAATTAACTTGGAAATACCACATCGAAAAATTAGAAAATAAATCAAGTTCTGGACTTTTTGTTTTGCATTATATTACCAATTTTCTCTCAGTTGATACTAGCAAGTTGGTATATTTTGCATTAATATATTCACACATTGCCTATGGCATTGAGCTATGGGGACACACCTCTAAAGTAAACTTTAATAAAACTTTTCTTCTACAGAAAAGAGCTATAAGATACCTGGCAAAAGTAACAAGGACTACTACATGTAGACCACATTTTAAAAAATTAAATATACTTACTCTCCCCTGCATATTTATTTTGCGAACAATACTTTTTTGTATATAATATGAATACAATATCTACTAATGCAGATATCCATAATTATGAAACAAGGGGTAAGAACAATTATATAGTTAAAGGTCACAGATTAAAACTTTTTGAGCACAAGCCCCAATATTTAGGTTCTAAACTATTTAACAAGCTTTCAAACAGCCTAAAAAATACTGTGTCAGCTGCTAAGTTTAAATCGAAACTGACTAAGATGCTGTTAAGTAGAGCATATTATAGTATACAAGAATATTTTGAAGATGACTTTAACGATCTAGACTAGTGTGTGTGTGTGTGTGTGTGTGTGTGTGTGTGTGTGTGTGTGTGTGTAGGTGTGTGTGCGTGCGTGCGTGTGTGTGACTATATTCTGTGAAACATATATACTGTTTGTATTATGTTATAATGAACAATAAATTGATTGATTGATTGATTGATTGATTGATTGATTGATTGATTGATTGATATGTCAAACTGAACAAGATCTACATTTTGATAACTGTATTATTCTAAGATAAAGCAGGATTCCACAACACAGACTATGTAGATCATCACAACATGCATTCTTGGAACTTTGTAAACTTACACTGAATGTGAGAGGGGGCCTTCCAAGTCTGATGGGGTTTCAATGTTTTTGTTGGTATATCGGTGACCCTCTAATGGGCTTTCATTTTTATAATGGCCAGCTCACTCAGAATTGCTACATCCACTATCTACAACAGATATGCCCGCCTCGGTAGTGTAGATGGTAGCATGGCTGCCTCACGTAGAGGTCCCGCGTTCGAATCTCGGTCAGGGTGAGTTACCTGGATAAGGCTTTTTCCGAAGTTTTCTCTTATCCTAAAAGACGAATGTCGGGTAACTGTAAGCTCCATGGATCCTGGGCTCATTTGAGCATCATTTCACCCTTTCCATTCATCGTCCAATATGACTTAACATTGAAGGACGTAAATTACAACAACAACAAAAAAACCAACTACAACAACAACAACAGATGCTGCCTATTCTAATGAATGAAGTGTTGTTGAAGAACCGACTATGTATTATGAACATAATGGGGGCCCAGCTCAATTGACCCATTTTGTGACAGCTTATCTCAATGACACCTACCCTGAGCAATAAATTGAATAGCATGAAACAATAGAGTGTTCAGCATACTCATTTGCCCTCCTCTGTGGTGGGGTATAGCATGTCCACTTTCAAGACGTTCAGAGTTTGAATCTCAACTAGGGTGAGTTTTCTATCTGGATAAACTTTTTATTCCAATATTTTCCTTTGTGCTGAAAGATAAATGTCAGAATCTGATAAGACTTACGTTCATTCAACTTGATGCAAAAAGTCCTTCAGATTTCTCTTAAACAACTTCAAAGTTGAAAGTCGCACCAGTTTATTGTCCGCTGTGAGCAAATACAGCATCCATTGGACCGACAGCTTTCCCATCTCCAACTTATCGTGCAAAATATGAATTTTTTTTCCTGTCGATACACTAATGGCCTCTGCCACTATGCAAATTTTCGTTTGAAAGTCAATTAGAATCATATCATGAACTTTTTGAATGACTTCATTGATAATAACATCTGCACAATGTCCTGGGTGCTCCTTGTCAGGAACAAATATTCAACCACGTTTAAATTTGCTACACCAATATTTAACTGTTGTTAGAGAAAGCAAAAGATCTCCATGAACAGCATCCAATTTCACTTTTATCTCCACAAGTTTTTGCATCTGAAAGTAAAAAGCAAATCACTGAATGATGGTGCACTTTTTCCATATTAGCTAAAACATGTTGAGCAATGCATTGATATGTCTCTAAAATCCAAACTAACCTGTGAATCAGCACCAAATTTGTTTTGAAAATGTGTAACTAATGACATTATATGATGATAGCATAAACTTTTGTTATCATCACCATAACCACGGGTATTTATTGAATTGCCCTTGTAATTCACATGTGAACACTTCGAGAGACACATACACACTACAGCTATACCATTCACACAACTTGAACACTGATTAGTACAGCTACACCATACCACCATACCACCATTTAATAGCACTAGCAGACAAGTGCTGAGATTTGCACGGAAATGACACTGACCACTGTTGTTTTAATGAGAGCCTGTTATTGTATGTTTTCATGCAGATTCAAGCATTCAAGTTCAAGATGTCCCTTGTAAGCCTTTGCATACTGGAACCAAATGTTTCATTAATAGGTGTTATGTCATATCTACACAATTTTCAAAAATTGTTCTACCAATTCTAAGGTATGATTCCAGCTATTTATTTACTGTACCTCTAATCACATAATTTTTTAAATTTTGAAGAAGAGTATCATGCTCCACTAAGTCAAATGCCGTAGAGAGATCAAGTAATACTCCAATATGAATTACTGAGCATTTAATGATTTATATATTTTTGCTCTACAAAACCATAAAAGGCTGCTTCTGTGATTTGCTCATATACTTAATTTCACTCACTGTTATTATTTTGTTAATTAATAAATGTTATTATTAAAAGTTATTAATAAAAGTTATGATGATTACATTTATTTTAATTTTCTTAAAATAATGAGTGATTAAGTCCATTTTTCTTATAATACAGAAATAAAATGTATTGAAGTTGAACATCTACATACCTATAATTGCATTCGGCTTATTGTTATTGATAGCCGATACACTTTTAAATTTTATTTTTGCAGGGAGGCCCACAATTTGTTATGTACTTGTTGTGATTTGCACAATATACCGTATTTTATTACATAATTCCCCACCTTCTTTTTCTTGAAAAATTTGCTTGAAAACATTGGGGAGGGAATTATGCAAGTGGTGCTTCTAGGAATTCAGAAAGGAAGGGAAACCATGTAGTATTATGTAAAAGTTATATAGGTATACAGTAATATGTGAATAAACTGGATATATAATAATTGAATATAATAATTTATTGTCAGTAGACTTTGCAAATTCTGACATTATACATATAAATACAATTGTTTTTAATTACAAATTAAGGAATAAATTCAGCATGTCATATGTACTACAAATTAAGGAATAAATTCATGTGGTACAATGATTATAATTCATTAATACAATACAAACTTTTTGTTAACAAGTACATACCACGGTTTCATTGGGCCTACAATGTATTGTTTCATTGTTTCTTTTCTCTGACTATTCTGCGGTCTCACTTTCATCACTATTTTCATTTATATCTGGCTCATTATGATGACTTGTAATAAACTGACTTAGAAATGCGTCTGCAACTTCACATTTCCATTTTGCGATACATTGTCACAATGGCAATACAAGTATTTTTGTGGCAAGCACTGCATCCATTGTTGTCCGTGACAAGCACTGCTGTGTCAATTGTTGTCCACTGTCAAGTCATTTGAAATCTGCTTCAATAACAACAAGCCAGGAGAGGGAATTATGCGATGTTTAATATGTAAATAATTTTTAGTGATGAAAAATCATATGGGATGGAAATATGTGAGGGGTCCTTATGGAATAAAATATGGTAAATTACTACCTTTTACTGTCAGTCATGCTCAATGTTGCAGCTTGTTTAACTTATTAAGAAAAACTAAATTGTAACAGGATATTGAAAATTAACTATTAACTTCACAAAATTAGATTATAAGCAGCTTACATTAGTTATAGTACATAACATTATGGAAATATTAGAAGTTACTCATTGCTATTTGTTTGAATATTTTAATACTTACACTTATCCGAAATGGAAAGTCATCATTCATATTTTTATCTCTAATTTCAAAGGTATCACATGGCAACCAGCTTTAAAAGTTCTGACCATCCTTTAAAGCCTATGTATTTGTATTTCCTTGCATCTACATAGCAACAAGATAATTTCTGCAAATGTTTATCTCAGTTAACATGAAACAGATAGAGGAATAAGTGTTTATAAAAATATCTTTTACTAAAGCAGAGAAAATAATTTGAGAGCCACACATAGATTCTTTATCTCTTGGCCATGCAAAGAGAATTGAATTTCAAAGCCACTACACAGTGACCAGCTGTACTTCTTAAATAATGGGATTATTGCTTAAAGCCTCTTTCTATATTGCAATATTCCCCTTGCAGCTACAAAAAAAAAAATTAGCAATAAAATATATTATCTGAAGCTTTCCTGGCGACGTATATGTTCTAAACATTCTCTGGCTTTGAGCCAGGTATAGTGATGTAGAGCCATCAACGTTTCGGGAGTGTGCATCGCTCCCATCATCAGGATGATGAATGATAAGCAAATTGGAAGGGCCAGTATATATAGCTTATGCCGGACGGTGGAGTACCAGAATCAAAGAACATGAAAGATCAATATGTCTACTGCAGCCGGAAAAGTCTGGACTGTCCGAACACTGCTTTGAGAAAGACCACAGAGTCAACTTCAAGCAAACGACCATCGTGGCCAAATGCAACAGCCTCTGGGATCAAAAAGTCAAAGAAGCTCTGGCCATGTCTTCTGAGAGGAGAACACTGAACCAGGATGCCGGATTGCAGTTCAGCTCTGCTTGGAAGCCAGCTTTGAAGATGGAAATCGACCGGCTCAGAAAACACACATTCCGCCGCTATGCAGAGCCCCCAGCATAGAGGTATTTTCCACGAGGTTGGCACTCCACTAAAAAGAAAAAAAAAAAAAAAAAACTGGCCCTTCCAATTTGCTTATCAATGGAATGAGAAAATCGAATGGAAGGACACAATCACTTACTTAGGTGTAACAATGGATCAGGGCTTTATGTAGAAACAACACATTAACACAGTAAGAGCAAAAGCAAATGCCCAATTAAATAAACTATACCCAATTATTAATACAAACAGCTCACTAAAACTAGAGATGGGAAAAACACTATATAAAACACTTATTAAACCCATCCTAACTTATGCTGCCCCCGTATGGGGACATGCAGCCAAAACGCACATTAAGAGATTGCAAACAATGCAAAATAGAATACTTCGTATTATTACCAGACTACCACCACTCGCACCGGCATACCAACTCCACGAGGAGGTAAAAATGCATTCCATCGAGCAATTCATTAAAAGGCTCAGCTTCAATCTACTCGAGAAGAAGAACATAAACCACAATCAACTAATACAGACACTAGGGGAATATGACACAACACATGATAAACACGCAAGGCCAGTGTCTCTTTTTGAAAGAACAACTAATCTCGGGGAGCCAGACTTAGACCTACAACAATATCTGGAAAACATAGTTAACCTTCCAGATGCTTTATATCGCTGATCGGAGATAAACACAACCCATACACGTACACCAACATACACACACACACACACACACACACACACACACACACACACACACACACACACACACACACACACACACACACACACACACACACACACACACATACACCTCCCACAGCCCTCAAGTCCTTGCGCCAATCATTGGCCAAGGCGACCCCCGTGAGTGGCACAGGCTCACACCTACAATTGAATAGGTAGGCCACCCGCCGAGTGCGCACTCTAAAATATCGACCAAGCAGATACATGGACTATGAGAAGGTTTTTCACACACCTTAACGATGCTGGCGGCAGATAATTACAACTGATCATTAAAGGCAAATGCCGATAATGCAAACTAGATTTATATTTAGGTTTAGCAAGATATCAGTAAGGTATAATGGACTATCACTGACATGCTTGCAAGTATTATTTGCTGTGACAATAAAACACCTAAACTTAAGAGACAGCGCTACGGCATGATAAATTGCCCTAAACTTCCCAACAAATAACACCTGGAATCCTACTAAATACCACCCAAAATAGGCAGTGGATCAGGCTGGGCTTCATGTCAAGCCTGTATCCCTGCATCAGAAACCCACTCACCTGAATCGCACTGCAAGACAGCTAAGATCACCTCCTGGAATGCGCGGGTGCTTTAGGCGGTACTGCAGCACATTTCTTCTTCCCAATCTGGTGGAGGATTTTTAGTGGAGTAGTACCCTTGAGGTGAAGCCCACATACCCCACTGTACCCTCCAACATAGTGGAAATCCATAAATGGATTTTTCCTCCACTCGAAAAAAAAAAAGGCTTATCATTCATCATCCTGATGGTGGGAGTGATGCACACTCCCGAAACGTCGATGGCTCTACATCACTATACCTGGCTCAAAGCCTGAGAACCTGTAGAACATAGCAATAAGATATTTTCTGCATATCATATTTCTTACAATTACTTTCTTGGAAGTGTTGAAAACAGTGTTGTTATGATAAATTAACTTTAAAGAGAGTCGATTAAAGACACTAGACAACACTTACTTTTAAATTTTTCCGGAACTAGTTTCAGAGGCTTTGCCTCTATCATCGGCCGGCTCTCGACTGGTTCTCATTGGTGTAGCTGACGATACCTTGTCACAGGTCTCCTCTGGTGGCGGATCAAGGAACTTGCTGAACAAATCCTTCTGGGGGATGTCGAAATTGAATACTTTGTTCCTATTTTTTGAAATGAAGATTTGTTCCCATGTGGATAGTTCTTGTTTTCCTGATGTATGTTTCAGTAGTTTTGGTTCTGGATTTATGTTGTGGTTTTTTTCCCAAAAATGTGTGGCAACTGCTGATTTTTCTAATTGTTTATATTTTATGTTTCTAAAGTGTTCCTTTGCTCTTGTTTCTAAATTTCTTTTTGTTTTTCCAATATAAATTTGACTACAGTCATTGCATTCAATTTGATATATACCAGATTTTTTGTTTGATGGAATGGCATCTTTGATGTTTGAGCAAATTAGGTTTTTTAAGGAGAAATGGTTGACTGGTGCTAGTTGAATATTTTGTTTTTTGAAGACTTTTTTGAATTTATCATAGGCCCATGGATGGTAAGTGAATTTTTTGAAAATCATATTAGTTTCTGTAGATGCGAGAGTTGTGGTTTCCTTTAGTAGCTTCTTCTTTTTTGCTAAGCTCACTTTTTTGTCCACTAATGATTTGGGAAAGTTATTTTTTTGTGCTATTTCAATTATTTTGTTGTATTCTGTTTTGTATTCTTCTGCTGTGAGAGGGATGTTTACCAGTCTGTGTGCTAAACTATTGAAGATTGCCTGTTTGTGGGATCTTGGGTTGTAGCCATTAGCTTTTATGTAGTTGTCTGTCTGTGTTGGTTTTCTGTAAATGCCAAAGTTTAGTCTGTTTTTATTCCTCATTATTTTTAGATCCAAAAATGGTAAATGCTCGTCCTTTTCTATTTCTACAGTGAATTTGATGCTTTTTTCTTGGATATTTAAAAGTTTTAGTGCATCACTGATGTGTTTTTTTGGTACTATTGCAAAGATGTCATCTACATATCGTTGCCAGAGTTTGAACATCCAAGGGAAACCTTTGTTGATCCTTATTTCTAATGCACTCATGTACAGATCGGCCAGGAAGGGTGATAGTGGGTTGCCCATTGCTAACCCTGAAGTTTGGTGATAATATTTTGTTTGAAACTGGAAACTTTGTTTGAAACTTGTATCGTCAGCTACACCAATGAGAACCAGTCGAGAGCCGGCCGATGATAGAGGCAAAGCCTCTGAAACTAGTTCCGGAAAAATTTAAAAGTAAGTGTTGTCTAGTGTCTTTAATCGACTCTCTTTAAAGTTAATCATATTTCTTGTTTAACATGACTAGATAGAGGATTAAATAGCAATAAAATTTCTTTCACACTAACTGTGTGTAATTTAATGTCATGCTGGCATGTTGCCATGGTAGTTCAATGGTTAGAGCAACTGGATTGGAGACTGAAAGATCTGTGGTTAAAATCCCAGCTATGGCATTAAATTTTTCAGTCTGACTTTACTTATCCAAAAGAGGAATAAATAATTTTAACAGTCAATTCGAATTAAAACTATGAAGTAATATAATAATTTTTAATTATAAGAGTAAATGTTTTTAAGAATAGTTTGTTGCAAGAGTAGAGAAAGTCATATAAGTGCAACACATCAGAATTTTCTGTTTTAACTAAAATCAAATATAACATTATTGGTTCAGTGTACTCATATGCTTGGAAAACAAAAGCTAGTTCTCGTTATTACTATAAGATTTTGGCTTATTTTTCACTAAAATTGCAGTTTTATGAATTATCATTAAAATGTTTAAGTTTATATGTCAACATTTAGAAAGTGTGGATACATAAAAGTAAGTTTTAATATGTTTTCATGTCTAACTAGTGCACATTCAGACATTTTTGCAGAAGAAAGGAAAATTGTACGTAGGTATTTGTAAATTACCTTAAGCTATGGCATATTTTCTTTATATGCCATAACTTACTGAATTAAAGGAATAAAACACCTAATCAATAAAACTGATAATCTAATTGGTACATACTTAGCTAAATCAAAATTGTCCAGATACTTTAGTGAAAAAGTTGGTCTCAGTCTGTTAATGAAAGCTTGTTAGTTAGTTAGTTAGTTTTTATTCATCCTTTTGATCATATTACATGATATAGGACACGTCAAGTACTTATAACTAAAAATTATACAATATACATATATACAACACAAGTTTGGAATGAAAATTCAACTGTATGTACAGTATAATGATAATGATGATAATAATAATAATAATAATAATAATAATAATAATAATAATAATAATAATAATAATAATAATAATAATAATAATAATAATAATAATAATAATAATAATAATAATAATAATAATAATAATAATAATAATAATAATAATAATAATAATAATAATAATAATAATAATAATAATAATAATAATAATAATAATAATAATAATAATAATAATAATAATAATAATAATAATAATAATAATAATAATAATAATAATAATAATAATAATAATAATAATAATAATAATAATAATAATAATAATAATAATAATAATAATAATAATAATAATAATAATAATAATAATAATAATAATAATAATAATAATAATAATAATAATAATAATAATAATAATAATAATAATAATAATAATAATAATAATAATAATAATAATAATAATAATAATAATAATAATAATAATAATAATAATAATAATAATAATAATAATAATAATAATAATAATAATAATAATAATAATAATAATAATAATAATAATAATAATAATAATAATAATAATAATAATAATAATAATAATAATACTAATACTAATACTAATACTAATACTAATACTAATACTAATACTAATACTAATACTAATACTAATACTAATACTAATACTAATACTAATAATAATAATAATAATAATAATAATAATAATAATAATAATAATAATAATAATAATAATAATAATAATAATAATAATAATAATAATAATAATAATAATAATAATAATAATAATAATAATAATAATAATAATAATAATAATAATAATAATAATAATAATAATAATAATAATAATAATAATAATAATAATAATAATAATAATAATAATAATAATAATAATAATAATAATAATAATAATAATAATAATAATAATAATAATAATAATAATAATAATAATAATAATAATAATAATAATAATAATAATAATAATAATAATAATAATAATAATAATAATAATAATAATAATAATAATAATAATAATAATAATAATAATAATAATAATAATAATAATAATAATAATAATAATAATAATAATAATAATAATAATAATAATAATAATAATAATAATAATAATAATAACAGTTCACTTGTAGTTAACATATTCAATTGTTTATTAACAATGGGGGTTTCTTATTAATAACAGTACATTTCTGAATGTTTATGTATCAGAAGTATTCATTTATCTGTTGCCTCATTAATAACTATTATTTATGCAGTCATTTAGAATTAGAATTTTATTTTGTCCTTGGCAACATATACATGTTACGAGACACGTCAAAATGTATAAATACAGTATATACACAAAGTCAAATTAATTACATACAATATACACATTAAGCAGCTTTTCTATGGTTTCATGTGGTATTTGCATAGACTAATTTACTACAAGAAATGTCATGATATAAATATTACAGGTTTGTAAATGTACTATGCTCCCAGTGCTCATTTAAATGGTTATAGTTCTAAAAATTCATTAACCGTATAAAAACAGTGTGCGTGCAAAAATTTCTTAACCTTATTCTTAAAGTGTTCTAATAAGGTGGCTTGTTTAAATTAATTTGGAAATTTATTGTATAACATTATCCCTTTGCAGTTAAAGCTTCCTTCATAAATGCTCGTTTGGTGCACTCGAACTGCCAGTTTTTCCTTGTTACGAGTGTGGTGGTAATATACATCAGCATTTACTTGAAAATGATTTATATTTTATGAACATATAATAATATAAGCAGCTCTTTAAATATTGGTCTACAGCTGCTTGTTGATGATTTCCCTGCTATAAGCCTTAGTACCCGTTTTTGGATTTTAAAAATTTGTATGCTGTTTATCAAATTACTCCAAAACATAACCCCATATGATAGAAATGAGTGAAAGTATGCATAATACAATGCCTTCAGAGATTCATTTGTTCAGTTGAAAATGCTATATATATATATATATATATATATATATATTATGTTTATGTCATCTACTATTGCATTAGATATTTTCCTATTGGTGTGGGGGACAAACAGAAACTGTCATGCTGTATTCAGCTTACTCTTATGGTTGCTTTGGAGGTCACCTCAGGTGAAAACATTATGACGAGGTTCCCAATAGGAGGACAGCAAGTTCAGATTACTGGAAAATTTCTTTGCCACCAGCATGTTGTCATGGTAGCTCAGTGGTATAGCAGCTATGCATAAAGTGAAGTAAATGCATGCTTCAAATTCCAGCTGGGGTCTTGAATTTTTCACTTCCAATTCTACCTTTCAAGTTTGTCTACAAATGATTTGTATGTATTAAAACAATCAATTATCATTGATTTTGCATATAAATGAAAACTGCAATAAAAAACCTTGTAGTCTGGGACATGAGTACTTAAGAATTATAAGTCACCCTTAGAATGTGATTGT
>CM060947.1:177739433-177794433 GCA_030765055.1 Mantis religiosa | reverse complement strand
ATTATTATTATTATTATTATTATTATTATTATTATTATTATTATTATTATTATTATTATTATTATTATTATTATTATTATTATTATTATTATTATTATTATTATTATTATTTTTTAAATGCACACTGCAATGTATAAATTTGCTGTTGTAAATTAAACTGAAACAATTTATTAAAATATCAATAATTTTATGACATTTTTCTTATGAATACAATACTGAACAATAAATAATTCGATTATAACATATTTAAAAATGCAGGATTTTTACCATCATAAGATATGAAAATGTAAAAGTACTGATAAGTTTAGAAGATATCAGTTAGTTTACCTCTCTCTTGAAAACATTTTCTTTAATGGACTTGAAAGCCCTTTGATTTGATGCTCATCTGAGGAACATTGGAAAAACATGCAATATTCATGAACAAAGTGAAATACTGATGAATTATTCTGTTTAATCAATTTATTTGAAATAGCACTCTTTCATATGGCATCAAAATAGTGTGTTTTCTTCAGAAAATGCCTGGTCCATTGAGGCAAATGCAACATAATGGAGCATTTTATATGGTAATGAAGGATTGGTTACATGACTGTGTCCATCTCTTTGGTATGAGATGGTATGTGTGTGCCTCAGATTCAAGAGGTCCCAAGTTCAAATCTTTGTCAGGGTGAGTTATCTGGATAAGGTTTATTTCTGGGATTTCCCTTTTTTTGAAATATGAATGACGGGTAACTGTAAACTCTGTGAACCCTGGGCTAATTTGAACATCATTTCACCCACTTCATTCATCATTCAATACGACATACATTAGGAGGATGTTTAAAAAAAAAAAGAAAAAAAAAAAGAAAAGAAACAGCAAATGTGACTATGTGTATACATGCTTTGATTACTGTGGTTATGTTCTGTGTAACAAGAAATACACATGCTGTTGCCAAACAATAACAGATAAATGCTTGAAACCGGTTGAATGGGTTAAGCACAATACCGACTATAAAATATCTACTATGAACTAGAAATTTATAACTGGAAAACATGGTGATTATTGTATTTTGTAAACACCTATAATGTTATGAAAAATGTTATTTATATTGTAATATCAAATTATAGGCCCCATGATGCCTATTAGCCCATAAGGGTAATAACATTTTTCACCTGAACACGAAGGATTTGAACCCAACTAGCAGTGGCAGAGTGGTAAAGCAACCTGTATAATACCATTTAGCCAACGGTACTTTGCAAATAAGTAACTGCAGACCTCAAACCCAAGAGCCCACCTCGGATCTTTACATGCTTTCTACAGCTTCATACAGTGTTTTGATCTTGTTTTGGTAGTTTAAATACAAATAAAAAAACTGCATCTGCCATTACAATTACACTATGACAAAAAGCTGCCATAATTTATGAAAGAAGCTAAAGCAATCTACCTAATTCTTAGCATTTTTTGATATGGCTGTACAACGAAAACATGTGTTGGCTGAAATATAAATGCAATTGGTCCCACTGTTTAGATTAGTCATTTTGTGTTCCAATGTTATTGTCAACTGATGCATGTGATAAGTTGTTCCTTTAAGGGCATGTTTAAAAGTGTGTGTAATTGCACCTTAATGAATAAAGGTTTGCAAACTCATCTGAAATTGCTACTGCGGCTCCCTGAGTCTGGGTATGATGTTTTTGGAATTGACATACATAGTGATTGCTTTCTGTCACATACAACACTTATGCACCAAGTCATCTATCCCTCCTCTATAAACTGTTCTGTAAATCATCCATTAGAAGGCATTCAAGAAAGGCATGTCACATATTTAGCACGTTGTATAAATTCAAAAATAAATAGGGGCAGGTGATTCACCTGGTATATTAACCTTTTTTTAAGGAAAGTAGTATAGATGTATATATTATGCACTTTATTCTTTATTTATGTAAATGTTGTTAATACTCCTACTTGACAAATCACCAGTTTACTGAGCTTTTGCTCAACAATTTGTAAGTATATGAGACAGTAAACCAACTTACCTTATGTTACATACCTAGAGAGTTCTAACAGGTTTAGGGCACACATTTTTGAAGTGTACTGGATGTAAAATCCAGGGTTCAATGCCCTGACTAGCGATTATTTCTATGCTAAATATTACAGACAGTAAAGACAACAGAGAGATGCTGACCTAGATCACAAAACATTTAGAGGGCAAGTCAGAATGATACTGAGTAATTTAAAGGCATGATTCAGGGGTTATAGTTTAGGATTTTCTCATTGGGAATGTATGTCCATAAAAGTTTTGCCTCTAGCTAGGAGACATTAACGTTTTTTAAGTGCTGCATTAGGTTAGTTGAAATTCCACACAAATTAGGGCATACATTTTTTAAGTATACTGGAGATAAAATCCCAGGGTTCAATGCCCTGGCTAGTCATGATTTGTATGCAATATGACAGCAAGACAAAGAGGTGCCAACCTAGATCACAAAACTATACAGGGCAAGTCAGAAAAACACTGAATGATTTAAAGGTGTGATTCAGGAGTTATAGTTGAGGATTTTCTTATTGGGAATGTATGTCCATAAAAGTCTTGTTATTAAGCTAGGAGACATTAATATGTTTTAAATGCTGCATTGGGTTAGTTGAGATTCTACACAAATTAGGCATAAATTTTTAAAGTATACTGGATGTAAAATCCAGGGTTCAGTGCTCTGGCTAGTGATGATTTGTATGCTCAATATGACAAGACAATAAAGAGGTGCCGACCTAGATCACAAAACTATACAGGGCGAGTCAGAATAACACTGAATAATTTAAAGGTATGATTCTAAAGGAAGAAAATTCTCAACAAAACGTGGTATCAAGCAAAGAAAATTCCTGGAAAAATTTGCGGTATAAATGGAGAAACAAACAAACATCACAGCAGAAGATACAGGACAAAGAGAGAAGCAAGAAGGAAGAGAAGAAAGAAGAAAGAAAAAATGAACTAGTGTGTGGTGACTCAATGATAAAAAACCTAGTGTTGAGCAGAAATGATACAACAGTGAAAGTGTTTAGGGGTGTGAAAGCTGAATACATGACAAACCTACTTGACAGAGAAGAAAGCAAGGACAAAATAAACACTTTAGTGCTACATGTAGGCACAAATGACATCTACAAGTCTTGGGGACCACATGATGTCATGGGTGAAGTGTATAGTGTGATAAGACATGCAAAAAGGTGCTTCCCATCTGCAACTATAGTTTTAAATGGTATAGTAAGAGATACATAGATGACATAAATGAGGGAATACCTTGGGCATGTGATGCACTCAAAGCAGTTTTTGTAGATGTAAATAAATTTTTGGATGATAGTTGTCTAGGAAGGGATGGCCTTCATTTAAATAGGAAGGGATCTCTTATATTAGGAAAAGTAATACACAATACTATAAACATAATATTATCATGTAAGGGAAACTGAAAGTAGTTTTAGGTGCTGACAAAAGGGATCCCTTAAGAAAAATTGAAGGAAGGGAATCTTTTGGCAAAAGAGGGAAACAAAACCCTGAAAATTTTATTGCAGGACATAATGTTCACAAAAATATAAAAATAAACAAAGGTGTACTAAAACAAAAGAACTGTGATATAAAAATATTACATCAAAACTGTCAGTATATAAGTAATAAACGAACGTCTATAGAACTAAATATCATAGATATAGAACCAGACATTAACAGAACATGGCCTAAAGTCAGATGAAATTTTAGCAAATAATTACCATGGGTACGTATTAGCATCACACTGTTGTAGGCAACATCACAAAGGTGGAGGTGTAGTCATATATGTAGAAAACAGTATAAATTTCAAAGAGATAGACTGCAGTAATTTTGGGGATGAAATGTTATGTGAACTAGCAGCAGTAGAGATTTTCTTAAGAGAAACCAACATAGTGTTAATTGGGGTGTATAGTTCTCCAGGTGGAAGTAAAGACTTATTTCTAAAAAGAATAGAAAATCTTTTAAATAAATTAGACAACAAAAAAACTAAAATAGTAATGGGGGACTGTAATATTGATATGCTTAAAGAAAGTAAATATAAATTATCACTTAAAGAAATTTTAGATAGACATAATTTAAAAATCGGTATAGAAAAACCCACAAGAATTACTAAATACTTTGAATCTTGCATTGACAATCATTTTATAAATTTACCAGAGACAAAATGGAAAACATCAATTAAAATGACAGGGATAGGAGATCACTTTGGTCAACTTCTAGAGCTAAATTTAAAAGGAGATAGCTCTGTAAAAACTATTTCTGAGTACAGGAGACAAATAACTGCAGAAAACTTAAACAATTTTAGAAAGTATCTTAAAGATGTATGTTGGGAAAAGGTATATGATTCCGATGACGTAAACAAAAAGTATGAAATTTTCAATGAAACAATACAAAATGGGTTAGAAATAACAATACCCTTTAAAAAATTCAAAATAAATGCAGGGGGAAAGGGTAATGAACTTACAAATTGGATGACAAAAGGAATAAAAAAATCTTGCAGGAGAATGAGATTTTTAAATTCAATAAAGCATCCAAATATAAATGAAAAATCACTAAATTATATTGAAAATTACAGTAAAATATTAAATGCAACAATTGCACAAGCAAAAATGAACTATAACAAAGAACAAATTGAAAAAGCAGAAAACAAAACAAAAGTGATATGGAAAATTGTAAATCAAATGCACAAAATCTGTGGCACAAAAAAATTGAAATAAATCATAAAAATAATAAAATAACAGATTCAAAAGAAATATGTAATCTACTCAATTACTATTAAATAAATGTTGCAAAACAGCTAAGTTCATGTCAAATGGCAATGGCGGTAAATTAAAAATTTGTGATAGACTCAAATCAAATTAATTCCATGGCAGTTTTTGAAGTTGCAGAAGGTGATGTTTTAAGAGAAATAAATCAACTAAAATCAAAGAAATCTGCAGGTCTGGATGAAGTTACAAACGAAATGCTAAAACACATAAAATATGAAATCATTGAGGTTATAACCCATGTAATAAATACTTCACTAATGCATGGAATATTTCCAAATATACTGAAAAAAGTTGTCAGGCCAATATACAAACAAAAAGGAAGTAAATTTAATACAGAGAACTATAGACCAATTACATTATGCTCTGCACTATCAAAAGTGATAGAGGGAGTGTATTTGAAGCAGTTGCAGAAATACTTTGAAAAGCAAAACATTTTATCAGAGTTACAATATGGGTTTCAAAAACATAAATCAGCAACCAAAGCAATAGATAAAGCAAATGATATAATCATAAACGCCCTACATAATCATGAAACTGTGATTGCTATTTTTCTAGATTTATCAAAAGCATTTGACTATGTAAATATAAACATCCTTGTAAATAAATTAGAAAAATATGGTATATGAGGCATTGCACAAAACTGGATTAAATCATATTTAGAAAACAGACAGCAGTGTGTGGAAATAAACCACAAAAATAAGGGCAGGAAACAAAAAATGCAATCAAAATTTGAATCTGTCAAACATGGAGTTCCTCAAGGCTCAAAACTCGGTCAATTTTTGTTTCTAGTATATATAAATGAAATGTTTGAAGTTGTAGCAAGGAACGGGGGCACATCAATTGGATATGCAGATGATACAACAATAATAATTAGGGATCATACTATCAAAGGTGCAGAAAATAAAGCAAACCATATTCTAAAAGTACTAAAGGAATACTTTTAGAATTTAGATTTAGTATTAAACATAAAAAAGACTGCCTGGATAAACTTCAAACTCAAAGAACAACACACAAATCATATTGAACTCAAAATAGATGGGTAAACCATTCCTGAGGCATTAGTAACAAATTTTTAGGGGTTATTATAGATAAATATCTAAATTGGCAACCACATATAATCCACATAACGAAAAAGATAAACAAAGGTTTGTATATACTAAGACAGGTCAAAAATACCATGCATAATAAAACACTGAAGCAGGTGTATTATGCTTTCATATATTCACATATAAAATATGGAATAACTCTATGGGGAAATATTGCAGCTAAGGAGATATTAAAAATATTTAAATTACAAAAGAAGGCAATTAGAATAATTGGGAAATTAGATAGAAAGCACACTTGCAGAGAAATATACAAATAATACAACATTCTAATTGTCCCATGTATATACATATATGAAAGCATAAAGCATGTTCTACAAAATGAACAAATAGCCAAAACTAGAAATATCCATACATATAATGTAAGAAATAAGCATGATTACTATAGAACTGCACTCAGAGGAACATTAAATAAATCGTTCAATTGAAAATACAGGAAAAGAACTTTATAACATACTACCAAAAGAAATAAAAGATATACAACAAACAAAGATGTGCTTAAAAGCATTAAACAAACTTTTAATAGAAAATGCATTCTACAGCATTGATGAATTCAAGCACAGTACTAAACATAGTGTGTGTGTGTGTGTGTGTGTGTGTGTGTGTGTGTGTGTGTGTGTGTGTGTGTGTGTGTGTGTGTGTGTGTGTGTGTGTAGTGTGTGTGTGTGTGTAATGTGTGTGTGTAGTGTAGTGTGTGTGTGTAGTGTGTGTGTGTGTGTAGTGTAGTGTGTGTGTGTGTGTAGTGTGTGTGTGTGTGTGTGTAGTGTAGTGTGTGTGTGTGTGTGTGTGTGTAGTGTAGTGTGGTGTGGTGTGGTGTGTGTGTGTGTGTGTGTGTGTGTGTGGTGTGGTGTGTAGTGTGGTGTAGTGTGGTGTAGTGTAGTGTGGTGTAGTGTGTGTGTAGTGTGGTGTAGTGTGGTGTAGTGTGTGTGTAGTGTAGTGTGTGTGTGTGTGTAGTGTAGTGTAGTGTGTGTGTAGTGTGTGTGTGTGTAGTGTGTGTGTAGTGTAGTGTAGTGTGTGTGTAGTGTAGTGTGTGTAGTGTGTGTGTGTGTAGTGTAGTGTGTGTGTAGTGTAGTGTAGTGTAGTGTAGTGGTGTGTAGTGTAATGTGTGTGTAGTGTAGTGTGTGTAGTGTAGTGTAGTGTAGTGTAGTGTGTGTGTAGTGTAGTGTAGTGTGTGTAGTGTAATGTGTAGTGTGTGTGTGTAATCTGTAGTGTGTGCGTGTAGTGTAGTGTGTGTGTGTGTAGTGTAATGTGTGTGTGTAATGTGTGTAGTGTGTGTGTAGTGTGTGTGTAGTGTAATGTGTGTAGTGTGTGTAGTGTAATGTGTGTGTGTGTGTAGTGTGTGTAGTGTAATGTGTGTGTAGTGTAATGTGTATGTGTGTGTAATGTGTATGTGTGTAGTGTAATGTGTATGTGTGTGTAATGTGTATGTGTGTAGTGTAGTGTGTGTAGTGTAGTGTAGTGTAATGTGGGTAGTGTAGTGTGTGTAGTGTAGTGTGTGTAGTGTAGTGTAGTGTAATGTGTGTAGTGTATGTGTGTAGTGTAGTGTAGTGTAATGTGTGTAGTGTAGTGTATGTGTGTAGTGTAGTGTAGTGTAATGTGTGTAGTGTAGTGTATGTGTGTAGTGTAGTGTATGTGTGTAGTGTAGTGTAATGTGTGTAGTGTAGTGTAATGTGTGTAGTGTAGTGTAATGTGTGTAGTGTAGTGTAGTGTAATGTGTGTAGTGTAGTGTAGTGTAATGTGTGTAGTGTAGTGTAATGTGTGTAGTGTAGTGTAGTGTAATGTGTGTAGTGTAGTGTAGTGTAATGTGTGTAGTGTAGTGTAGTGTAATGTGTGTAGTGTAGTGTAATGTAGGTAGTGTAGTGTAGTGTAGTGTAATGTGTGTAGTGTAGTGTAATGTGTGTAGTGTAGTGTAATGTGTGTAGTGTAGTGTAGTGTAATGTGTGTAGTGTAGTGTAGTGTAATGTGTGTAGTGTAGTGTAATGTGTGTAGTGTAGTGTAAGGTAATGTGTGTAGTGTAGTGTAATGTGTGTAGTGTAGTGTGTGTAGTGTAGTGTAATGTGTGTAGTGTAGTGTGTGTAGTGTAGTGTAATGTGTGTAGTGTAGTGTGTGTAGTGTAGTGTAGTGTAATGTGTGTAGTGTAGTGTATGTGTGTAGTGTAGTGTAGTGTTATGTGTGTAGTGTAGTGTATTGTGTGTAGTGTATTGTGTGTAGTGTAGTGTAATGTGTGTAGTGTAGTGTATTGTGTGTAGTGTAGTGTAGTGTAATGTGTGTAGTGTAGTGTAGTGTAATGTGTGTAGTGTATTGTGTGTAGTGTAGTGTAGTGTAGTGTAGTGTAATGTGTGTAGTGTAGTGTATGTGTGTAGTTGTGTGTAGTGTAATGTGTGTAGTGTAGTGGTGTGTAGTGGTGTGTAGTGTAATGTGTGTGTAGTGTAGTGTAGTGGTGTGTAGTGTAATGTGTGTGTAGTGTAGTGGTGTGTAGTGTAATGTGTGTAGTGTAGTGTAGTGGTGTGTAGTGTAGTGTGTGTGTGTGTAGTGTAGTGGTGTGTAGTGGTGTGTAGTGTAGTGTGTGTGTAGTGTAGTGTGTGTGTAGTGTAGTGTAGTGGTGTGTAGCGTAGTGTGTGTGTAGTGTAGAGTAGTGGTGTGTAGTGTAGTGTAGTGTAGTGTAGTGTAGTGTAGTGTGTGTGTAGTGTAGTGTGTGTGTGTAGTGTAGTGTGTGTAGTGTAGTGTGTGTGTGTAGTGTAGTGTAGTGTGTGTAGTGTAGTTGGTGTGTGTAGTGTAGTGTAGTTGGTGTGTGTAGTGTAGTTGGTGTGTGTAGTGTAGTGTAGTTGGTGTGTGTAGTGTAGTGTAGTTGGTGTGTGTAGTGTAGTGTAGTTGTATGTAGTGTAGTGTAGTTGATGTGTGTAGTGTAGTTGGTGTGTGTCGTGTAGTGTAGTTGGTGTGTGTAGTGTAGTGTAGTGTAGTTGGTGTGTGTAGTGTAGTGTAGTTGGTGTGTGTAGTGTAGTGTAGTGTAGTTGGTGTGTGTAGTGTAGTGTAGTGTAGTTGGTGTGTGTAGTGTAGTGTAGTGTAGTTGGTGTGTGTAGTGTAGTGTAGTTGGTGTGTGTAGTGTAGTGTAGTGTAGTTGGTGTGTGTAGTGTAGTGTAGTTGGTGTGTGTAGTGTAGTTGGTGTGTGTAGTGTAGTGTAGTTGGTGGGTGTAGCGTAGTGTAGTTGGTGTGTGTAGCGTAGTGTAGTTGGTGTGTGTAGCGTAGTGTAGTTGGTGTGTGTAGCGTAGTGTAGTTGGTGTGTGTAGCGTAGTGTAGTTGGTGTGTGTAGCGTAGTGTAGTTGGTGTGTGTAGCGTAGTGTATTTGGTGTGTGTAGCGTAGTGTAGTTGGTGTGTGTAGCGTAGTGTAGTTGGTGTGTGTAGTGTAGTGTAGTTGGTGTGTGTAGTGTAGTGTAGTTGGTGTGTGTAGTGTAGTGTAGTTGGTGTGTGTAGTGTAGTGTAGTTGGTGTGTGTAGTGTAGTGTAGTTGGTGTGTGTAGTGTAGTGTAGTTGGTGTGTATGTAGTGTAGTGTAGTTGGTGTGTGTGTAGTGTAGTGTAGTTGGTGTGTGTGTAGTGTAGTGTAGTTGGTGTGTGTGTAGTGTAGTGTAGTTGGTGTGTGTAGTGTAGTGTAGTTGGTGTGTGTAGTGTAGTGTAGTTGGTGTGTGTGTAGTGTAGTGTAGTTGGTGTGTGTAGTGTAGTGTAGTTGGTGTGTGTAGTGTAGTGTAGTTGGTGTGTGTGTAGTGTAGTGTAGTTGGTGTGTGTAGTGTAGTGTAGTTGGTGTGTGTAGTGTAGTGTAGTCGGTGTGTGTAGTGTAGTTGGTGTGTGTAGTGTAGTGTAGTTGGTGTGTGTAGTGTAGTGTAGTTGGTGTGTGTAGTGTAGTGTAGTTGGTGTGTGTAGTCTAGTGTAGTTGGTGTGTGTAGTGTAGTGTAGTTGGTGTGTGTAGTGTAGTGTAGTTGGTGTGAGTAGTGTAGTGTAGTTGGTGTGTGTAGTGTAGTGTAGTTGGTGTGTGTAGTGTAGTGTAGTTGGTGTGTGTAGTGTAGTTGGTGTGTGTAGTGTAGTGTAGTTGGTGTGTGTAGTATAGTGTAGTTGGTGTGTGTAGTGTAGTTGGTGTGTTTGTAGTGTAGTTGGTGTGTGTGTAGTGTAGTTGGTGTTTGTAGTGTAGTTGGTGTGTGTGTAGTGTAGTTGGTGTGTGTGTAGTGTAGTTGTGTGTGTAGTGTAGTTGGTGTGTGTAGTAGTAGTAGTAGTGTGTGTGTAGTAGTAGTGTGTGTGTGTAGTAGTAGTAGTAGTGTGTGTGTAGTAGTAGTGTGTGTGTAGTAGTAGTAGTGTGTGTAGTAGTAGTAGTGTGTGTAGTAGTAGTGTGTGTAGTAATAGTAGTAGTAGTGTGTGTAGTAGTAGTAGTAGTGTGTGTAGTAATAGTAGTAGTAGTGTGTGTAGTAGTAGTAGTGTGTGTACTAGTAGTAGTAGCAGTAGTGTGTGTGTGTAGTAGTAGTAGTAATAGTAGTGTGTGTGTGTGTAGTAGTAGTAGTAGTGTGTGTGTGTAGTAGTAGTAGTATGTGTGTGTGTGGGTGTGTGTGTGTGTGTGGGTGTGTGTGTGTGTGTGGGTGTGTGTGTGGGTGGGTGGGGGTGTGTGGGTGTGCGTGTGTGGGTGTGCGTGTGGGTGTGCGTGTGCATGTGCGCGTGCGTGTGAGCGTGCGCGTGCGCGTGTGCGCGTGCGCGTGCGTGTGCGTGTGCGTGTGCGTGTGCGTGTGTGTGTGTGTGTGTGTGTGTGTGTGTGTGTGTGTGTGTGTGTGTGTGTGTGTGTGTGTGTGTGTGTTTTCATTAAAACTGTAAAATCATAGGTAATGATATTGCAAAATGTAATGTATATAATGTTTGTATATAATGTATTGTGAAGTATCCTATGTAAATTGAGCATAAGGATGAAATAGAATGAAATTAAATTGAGGATTTTCTTATTAGGAATGCACGTCCATAAAAGTCTTGTTATCAAGCTAGAAGACACTTAACGTTTTTTAAATGTTGCATAGGTTTAGATAAATGAAATGAAATGTGTAGTGTTTAATGCCCGCTTTTACTACATACGGCACCGCAGGCGGTGACACTGATGATACATGAAATGAAGATGGAGCACCGGTGGAATGAGATGGCGGGGGAAACTGGAGGTCCCGGAGAAAACCTGCCCCAGTGCCATGTTGTCCACCACAAATCTCACTTTGCGGTCGCCTGGGATCGAACCCAGGCCGCCTTGGTGAGAGCCAAACGGTCTAACCACTGAGCCATGGCGCGGCCCTTTTAGATAAAATTCCACCGAACCAATTTCTTATGCATTTTTGCTATAAGGCATTAGGAGAGTCCTGAAATAAGAGTTGGTGTGCATCTTTAATTTTGCAGCAGCAAAAACAATACTGGTTGTAATGGTGGTAGTGCCTGCACCTCATTATGCATTAGTTAAATGTGCCCAGGCATATGAGACAGTTGGACAGCAATGATTCCGAGATTTTGGCAAAGTATGTTGTAAAACCTGTAGGTAAATGTGACCCATCAAACATGTAGATAGTAAATAGGGCTCTATGAATTTAGTTAATTGGTGGAAATTAATCATTTCTCCATACTAGCCGAATATAGGCTAAGGTCTTTTATAGATAGAATTAACATGAAAAATTCAATGCCATGGCCATGGTTCAAATCCCGGCCATGGCATTGAATTTTTCATGTTGACTGTCTATCAAGGGCTCTATGAGTTTGTTATTCTCAATGTCAGCCAGTTAACTATTAATTAGGATTAGTTAGAAGTTTCCTGTGTCCAAATGAGACTGTTATATGAGTTAAACATGCATGCTTGCATAAAAATCTTCTGGCTGTCCACAATATGGTTGTGGAGTATTGGTTCATCAGTGTGTTTATGAAGAAACCACTGCACAAACTGCATTCATCTGTCCCTAGTGCTTGGTCTTGGGCAAGATGATATTACTGTAATTAATTGCCGTTCACATAGAATTCTAGTAATTGTAGACTGACCTGTTTGCATGGCATTCGCTATTCCTCTTATGTATGGAGAACTCTGGGCTTGTCAAGAACTTCCTCTTCTAAAGCCATTGCTATTATATTTCTTTGGATTTTGAGTGATGCGCTTGTTTTTGGAAAGTTTGTGTTTCTCGCACTCATTGATGTATGGCAGTAAAGGTGCTGGATGAGGCAATGTCTCCTTTGGTAAAGTTCAACATAAAGATCTTGTAAACTTTTTGCATTTCCCCAAACAGCACCATAAAAATAATGCAATGGTTTACAACATACTTTCCCAATAAGAAATCACGTCTTAATATTATTGTGTTATTTTGACTCAACTGGAATATGCAAATACATACATATGCTATTACCAGCAATTTAGTGATCTTCAGCCTCATTATCTCAGGCATTCAAATTTTAATGTTTTATGAAGTCTGATGCAACCTCCTGAATGCTGATAAGTTCTAAGTTGAATTGTTACAGGTGAGAGTAGAGGTACCAGATAGGGTATGAAACTGCAGGAAACAAACAGAAGCAAAGAAGTATAAATGAGATAATTAGCAGGTGTCAAATCATTAACATGTATTTATTCTATTACTGTAATACCAATAAGTAATTCCTTGAATATTTTCTTTTTTTTATTTATTTATTTGTACTAAGCTTCTTACAAATAAAATATACAAGGAACATTCAGCCCAGGCTATTAACTTACCATGTTCATTACAGAACTTTACTAACCATACATCAATTTTCTTTAAAATTATACCCTGTGTTCTTTCTCTTTTTAATGATCAATTCCATTTCTTTTTAACTTTATTTAAAAGCTCACATAATCTTTAGTAAACAATTTAATCTGTGTATATATGCAAGCATTACCATCAATATTCAAGCCTGTTCAGGTCTACCAATAGAAATAATGATGATGACAATGATGATGTATATACACTCTCTTGGATTTCCGCCTGCGGTGCCGTATGTAGTAAAAGCGGGCATTAAACACTACACATTTCATTTCTCTTGGATATAATATAAAGAAAATGATTATCTCTTTCAGTTCTTTTTAATCAAAGCTGTCACACATTCCCTCTCCAGTGACAATTTCCATAATGCTTGGGGGTGTTTTCATTTTGTATATAGTTGTCCGAGGCACACTGGAAAATACCTTGGTTCTACTGGAGAATGCTGAGCCCTAAGATTTGGTTTTAAACAATCCACTGAAATGGTTTGTTTGCCATTTACAGTTTCCATGTTAAAATGTTTTCTGTATGGGACAGAACACAATAGAGGTATTAAATTATAGATGAGTTGTAGCTGATGTGTAATAAATACGACTCATCTATAATTTAATAATTATTTCGCTTCACTGTGGTGTTCCAATACAGTTAAATTTCGATACAATAGAGGTAGTTGCAGTGGTGTTCTATGTACATCAGTCTGAGAAAAACATGAAGACACATCATTAGTTCTAGATATATGAAAATCTTCTTGTTGATGTGGTGCTCGGCTCACACAGGTTGAAGAAGGTGCATATTTTCTTTTAGTTTGTAAAGAAAGTTGAAAGTTTCTGACTGTTTTCAAGCAAGTCAAAGGAAAACTTGGTTGGTAAGCTGTTGATCATTTTGGTTGGGGTAGTACTGCAATTGGGACTATGTAAGATTTTAGTCTTAGAAATACCAAAGGAAGATCTGGGGCCCAAATCATTCCATTAGCTGTGGATGATATGCTGGTGTTTTTATATGGTAAGTTTCTAAAATTTGCATACAAAGAGTTTACAATTGAACTGGCATCCTTGGTCAGCGGCAATGATTTGAGAGACTCTAAATTGAGCAATTCATATAAACAAAATGGTTTCTGCAGTAATGTCTTATTGCACTGTTTCTGGCCATCATGAAAACTGGTCTAGTGTAGACACTTAATAAATGTAAATTTGAGAATGTGGAAGTGGACTAACAATACCAAGGCTTATGTGGCTAAAACATGTTTTACCTGCGATTCTGGTCTATGTCACTATTTGTATGTTGCCAGACTTTGGAGTACTGACATGGAATACATCATGTTATCCACAGTTTGATGTCCTACATTGACTTCGTCCATCAATGGATGAGGTTGTTGTTGGATGAAGTCATTGATCCTTTAACTCTCAAATGGGACAGATTGTGAAGGCTTTCAAAAATATCTCAATGAAAGCTTCAAGGATTACATGATTTGAGCATTTCATTTGAAGAGTCATAGCCAAATTTCAAGTTATTGGCTAATGTGAAGGATTTAAACTTCAATATGCAAATAGTTAATTTTTGCAAAAGATTAGTTATATGTTCTGATACCTGGGCCTTTTTAATTTTCTCCTATGCAATGTTATCTGGAATCTGAATGGAGTATATCTTAGAACAAGCAACATTTCATTCCACATACTGTTTGTCAATAGAGAATTAAGCCATAAAACCAAGATGTCTAAGCTGATGTGGAATGACATTTTCAGAACATTTTCTGAATATAAATGTTAGTGCTTTGAGATCTGTATAAATGGAGAAAATGCTACCTTTAAGCATCTACTGGAAGTTAATGGAAATTAATTATTCTTTCACACTGGCCGTGTACTTACATGTAGTAAGTCGCCATTAAGGTAGTTGTCTCATGTGTTTATGAGAACTCCTAAGTGGTTTACCGGGAAAATACGAGTCAGTTGGAGAATTTAATGTCATATCGGCACGTTGGCCATAGTAGCACAATGGTAGTGCGGTTGGACGGAAACCAGAAGATCCGTGGTTCAAATCCCGGCTATGGCATTGAATTTTTCAGTCTGACTCTACGTTTCCACATCTACTGGAAGTGTTTAACTGCATAGTATATAGCAGCTATACATTCTGCCATAAGAGGAATAGATCCTTCAAGTAATGCTTTGTTTCTTCCAGAAAAAGCTAGGGATGTCAATATTTCTTGCGAAACCTGATGACTTAGAAGCATCCAGTGGCAGCTTGCGAGCATTTTCTTTGGTGGGACCAGATGTGAAGATGCTTTGAAAGGGGGGTTATACCTTTTAAAACAGGTCACCTTTAGTTGCATTGTCAAAAACACGCAAATATCAAAATATGTGTCAAAATACTATACATTTTTAAAACTCAAGTAACTAATAATAAAAGATAACATGAAACTAATCAAGTGGCAGTATTACAAGAGCTGAGCACATCTACTCTTATAGGTGGCAAACATTTAAATTTCTCTGTTGTTGAAGTTAGGAATTTTACCAGTTTCCTCTTTGTGAATGGAACAAACAGCCAAGGAATTATCTTGGCCCATGGTGTTCCTATGGAAAGCCTTAATTCTTTTCAGTGTAATGTGACTTCTCTCTGCCTTATCTGTTGGAAATGGAGTTGTTAATGTAATTTGCAACGTTTTGTGTACTTCCTCAAAGCAATGTTGTATGAAGAAATGAAGAATTCATGACTGATGAAATATTTTTGAATGTATCATTATTATAAATCACTAGTAGTTCGTCTTTTAACTTTTCGTAGAAGATCATGGGATTGTAATTTGATGCAAATTTTCTCACAGTCAACAGGAAAATTTTCTCTGAATGTAATTAATTTCTATGAGTCAATAATTCCAAATGTATTGAATATGTGAGAATGTTGGAATCGTACTTGGTTGACCACTGTGTCACATACTTCTTTGTTATCTGAATTCAGGTTCGTTTCAGAATGTAATTCCATTGCTTTCTTGAGGGAAGACTACTGTTCTCACAAATTTCAGACACAGCTGATTCAAAATACTGTAAAGCACAATTGCTTACTGAACTGTCACAGAAAGTTCTGTTTTTTTTTTTTTTTTTGCCTTCTTGTTGCATAAATATTAAATTATTTGGCTGATGTGCACCTAATCGTTAAATTTCATGTTTTTCTTCCACTTTTAATGAATGAAAGTGACTTTTCAGTAAATAATCCACTCTATTCATTTTAAAACTACACTACTTTGTTCATCAAATAAGATTCCAATAAGAATCACACAAATGCTAAAACTTCATTTAACGGGCTGCAACTAGTCAGACTCAAGCGTTGCTGAATGCACTGTAGGAAGAGGAGAGCAGGGAGCGAGGGAGTTTAAAACACCTTGACTGACAAAGTATGTAGAGGGGAGAGAAGTGACCATGGGCCCATGTAATCTGGCCCAACGTTCTGCCTCTCCAAAAGGAGACTTGTACGGTTGTTGTGTACAACACTATGGGTTCCAAGCTTTTATAAGCATTAAGAATCGTTGTATAATAAATTATTATTTGCAATTATTATTGCCATTGAATAAAATATGGAATAAATGTTTCCTTCAAATTAAAAAAAATGCTTATAAGTTGCGTGATATCAGTGGAACCCAGCCCCTCTGGTCCTTAATGACAGTTTGCTCCTGAAAGCATCTACCATTAACACTAAGGGTAGTTTTGTAGATGGTTAGGTCACAAGTGTACAGTTGACAAGGCTTGTTTTGAGATCACTGGCAGATTTTAAATCCATATAGTCTTAGTTAATTGATGGAAATTAATAATTTCTCCACACTAGCCGTACATAGGCTAAGACTTTTCATGGATAGAGTCAACATGAAAAATTCAATGCAATGGCCGGGATTTGAACCACGGATCTCCTGGTTTCCGTCCAGTCGCTCTTAACCTTTGAGCCACCATGGCCAACGTGCCGTCCTGACATTAAATTCTCCAGTTGACCCATATATTTCCCCGGTGTATCTCGGATGCGAGAGCCCCTAGTGGTCTACCGGGGAAATATATGGGTCAACTGGAGAATTTAATGTCAGGACGGCATGTTGGCCATGGTAGCTCAAAGGTTAAGAGCGACTGGACGGAAATCAGGAGATCAGTGGTTCAAATCCCGGCCATGGCATTGAATTTTTCATGTTGACTCTATCCATCCATATAGTCTGTCCATATGTTCTTCCTTTTGTTATTCTTGCCTGAACTGCAAACTAAATCAAAGAGAGAAGCTTGCTAAGTGGCAGCATGTGGCAACGGTCACTGATAGAAATTGATTAGCTCAGGGAAATGGCGTTCTTGGATCGTTTCTGGAACTGGAGAGGCAATGATGCTCTGCACTTGTTTTGGTAGTGGATGAATTCTTTTCCCAGATTCCAAGTACCCTAAAAATAGCACTTATAACAATCCAAAATGTCATTTACTGATATGTTCAATTGATTAACCTTGGAGTGGTCGCACAGCGTCTCACAGACGCCAGGTGTGGCGCCATCTACCTTACAGTTACCTAAATACTAACATATCTTCCTCATCAATACTACATTAGCTGCACTACAGTGCTAGAGGGAAGAGGTTGTTACCGAAGATTCATCGTTGGAATCTAGTAGACGCTACGTGACCTTTGGTGTCACTGAAGGTAAGTATTCTATTTTTTTGTTTGTTTAATGTAATAGTGTTCAATATTTATGAGCAATAGCTCTTGCTAATGCATATTTATTTATCCTCAGATCCATTTTGACTTCACAGAAGACCTACAATCTGGAAAATTCATGTGATAGGGAAACTGTACTCCTACTGTTGGAGGAAGATGATGAATCAGGTGATGACTTCAGCATTTATAGTGATGTTGAAGAAGACTGTGTGGAAACACGAGAAGAAAATACAGACACTGAGCAACAAGCAAACTCCAGCGATAGTGATAGTGATAATCAGGTTGGAGCGGATCCCCTCCGTGTGGGTTGAATTTATATCACACGATGCGGTGAGATATCTGAAGTAGGATTCGCTCCGTTGTGAGGTCTACGCCCCACATGCGCAAAAGTTTCGCGCTCCCTCGGTGTGACAACGTGTGTAGAAGCCAAACCTTACCTTGATGTAGAAGCGATGAACCTTTCGTCTAAAAGTCGTGAAGATGATGTTCTCTAAGATTTCTATAAATCCTCTCTCCGGCAGCTGCGGCAAGCGATGTGATGTGAAACTTCTCAGGCGTGGTATCGATACAAAAGGGATTTCACTTTTGGGCAACTATGGAATAAAATAATTAATACCATTTCACTTTACTTGGAATTATATTTCTCGACATCATTTTCTTCTTTACATGCGACTTATTCCACTGATGTATATAGCCCTTTACTATATTTTAATTTTCTCCTATTATTTATAAATGATGCAACGGTTGTTTACTTAAACTATTTATCATAGCGTCGCATATTCAATGTATATTTTAAACGTTTACTAAACGTTCATAAATGATGAACTCCAATAACTTCTAGTAGTTTCAAGAAGTTTTTTACCCAAAACGCGTCTACCCTCTTCGAGAGTTCAAGCCAGAAGAAAAAATTTAAGAATAAAATCATTGGTTCTTTTTTCTGTTTTGGTTGTTAAGTTACAGTAATACTTAATTCTGATTGGTCCTACGTCACAATTTGGGATTTCAATAAACCTAAGCATTTGTTGCATCATCTATATGGCCTGCTTGGTTATTAACTTACGTTGAATTACAGATGGCCATGTTTACTTAATATGTCCAGGTATGCAATATCAGCTTCAAGGTTGACGAATGTTTTCTAGGCAGGAACACTTACACGAAATGGTCAAAAGTGTGTCCACCAAAAAATGTTTGCACTCAAAGACAAGACATTGGCAGTCATTTACCGGGTGTGAAAGGTGCCGCAAAGAAGGCCAAAACACCAGCTGAATATTGGGAATGCTTTTTTGACAATGACTTGCTCTCTAGCATTGTTGAATACACTAATAAGAAGATATTGGAAGTACAAGGTCAATATTCCAGAGAAAGGGTTGCCCATCTGACAGACACAACTGAAATAAAAGCTCTGTTAGGAATCCTGTATGTATGTGCAGCAAAAAAAGACAACCATATACACACCCAAGATATACAGGCCTCCAATAAAATGGGAATTGAGTAATGTCGTTTGATAATGACTGAAAGATGATTTAGGTTCCTCTTATACTGTTTAAGGTTCGACAACAGGGATACCCGAGAGGAAAGAAAGAAGTGTGATAATTTAGCCCCTATATGTGAGATATTTACTCTCTTTGTAGAAAATTGTAAAAATGCCTATTCAGTTAGAGAGTACTGCAAAATTGATGAAAATTTTGAAGCTTTCAGGGGAAATTGTTTCTTCAGGCAGTACATCCCTAGCAAACCAAGTATGTTCTAAAAATATTTTCTTTGGTGGATGCCAGGATATATTACATTGTCAATCTAGAAATATATGCTGGTAAACAGCCTGCAGGGCCATTTGCAATTAGCAACAAACCAACAGATGTAGTGAAACGTCTCACCTCTGTGATCCCAGGAACTGGGCATAATATAACCACAGACAATTGGTTCACCTCCTTAGAATTAGCTGATAACTTGTTTCAGAAGAATCTTACTCTGATTGTAACTATGAAAAAGAATAAACCTGAAATTCCGCCAGAGTTATACACAAACAAAGAACCGGGAGGTGGGAATATCACTGTTTGGGTTTCAGAAAAACTCAACTCTAATGTAATATGTTGCCAAGAAAAACAAGTTAGTTCTGATACTCTCCCCAATGAATCACGATAATACAATTGATGCCAAATCTGGTGATAAGAAAAAGCCAGAAAAGGTAACCTTTTATAATGCAACCAAATCAGGAGTTGATACAGTCGATCAGCTGTACAGTACATATAACATGTCCAGAAAAACTAACAGATGGCCGATGCTTGTTTTTTATAGCATGTTGGACATTGCAGCTATAAATGCACAAATAATATACCATGCAAAGAATACTGATATTGCATTAAATAAGAATGATTCCATATATGGATTGTAATATTATTTTCTAAAAACGGTGTGATAGTAGTTTTTCTCCTTTCTGATGAATAAGATTATAACTTATGTAATGTAGCAATCACAGTTTTCTGGAATATATTTATACTTTGAAGCAAAATATTTTTTATTCATAGTTAATTTCTCTACATCTTTATCAGCCCCATGCTGAGCGCCATATGAAGCAGGATTTCTATGTTGGAGATGGGATGCACGTTGACTGTTTCGAAAACCCAAGTAGGGAAGAGATATAACAGGGTTACTTCATTGTATTTTGAGTTGTTTCTTGATGATTGTGTTTGATTAAATAAGAGTAATCAGATCTCTCGTTTTCAGGTGTGGTTTCGAGTGAAATAAATAAAATTCTGGATAAGTTCAATTTCGTAGTATATATATTTTAATTGTATAAGCTGGATTACATTTTACTCGAACTTTCTTTCCTAGTCAATCACTGCAGGTTACCTCCAGCATATTGATAAATCCTTACTTACTTAATGGACAGCTTCTGTTAATTACATAAATTCCTCATTCCTGCACGTCCATTCATCACTATCAAGATTACAGAATATCTCCTTATGAAGATATTGATTCTTCATTAGTATGCAAAACTTTTCATCTTTTCACATCAGGCAAGATTATTGATTTTCTTTTTCCTAGCAACCGTTCCTTATTTTTTTTTTATATTGTCATTTAATGGCCCACTAATATTCAGATCAGAAATAAAAACTCATTTCAAACCAAAAACTCCCATTACAACTTAAAATACAAAAAAGTAAAATGTATTACATTGCTCATAATGTATGCATCTATTTCATTTTACCGAATTAGTACTTTTACAATCATAAAACTAAACAAATTTAACAAAATGTGCATTGTTAAAGCAAGAATTCTGTTGGCGTCTGTGAGACTCCATGCGACCTACAGTGAAACAACATCCCGCGTGACCATTGCAAGGTTAAAACATTCAAAAAACAATTGAAGGTAATGTCTATACTCTTCCTCTGCCAATGCATTCAAGATGTCAATATAACAACACATAAAGTCAAAATCACATAATCTGAATCAATGTATCTCTACAATGATTGTATCTCTAACAATGGTGGCTCATGAGCATTTTTTTTGCTGAAGACAGATGGGAAGATGCTTGTAATGAAAGTAGTAATTCGGTCATTTTCTTCAGGGAGGAGCAAAGTTATCAACCTAACACCTTCTACCATATGAATATGAATAATGTTCTCACAAATTTCAGACGCAGCTGACTCAAAACACTGTAAAGCACTAGATATGGCAACACTATTGACACATTGCATATGAATTGTGCTGTATAGAATGTAAACATGCTTCATAATGGTGTAGAAAAGAAGTTGGAGAAAAAAAAAATTCTGGATTGTTCAGTAAATACTTCAAACCAAGAGCTTTCCTTATTGTTACATCGTCCCATCCCTCTTCTTACTCAATCTTCTCAAAATGCTGCAGTGAATAAAGTTTATTTTAATGAATGCTGTTCAAAACCCATGATTGGAAGTTACATCTTGTTAAGGAAGCAATGGGAATGCATTTGTTGCAAACTGACTGCAACAGATAATTGCATTTTGGTGAACATGAGAAAAATATTGTCAATTGTTAAGTTGGCAAAAAACAACTCAACTGATTTTATGTTTTTGGAATAAGCATATTGTATAGCCAAATTTAATTGGTGAGTATAGCAGTGTATATACTTAGTATAAGGGAAAGAGACTTGAATCAAAGTATGAACATTTCCAAGGCTCGGCTCATTACTGAGGCACCATCATATGCTTCAGATATGAATTTTCTTTAACATTAAAAAGTTGCAACTTCCTTATGAATACATCACTGGGACCATTGATTCTTTGATCATGAATCTCTTTAATTTATTGTAAAACAATCAAAAATTGACTGTAGCAAGCTACTTCCATTTTTTTGTCAGTCTGCACAGATACATAACCAGCAGCATTTATATCTTTCATTAATTTCTCAATGTAAACCTGATACATACAATCCAATAGTTCATTCTATATATTTACATACTTCAGTATTGGTACTGCTGAGGTGGTCATCTAACACACTGTCGAGATTACTGAGGACAAATAACAAATCTAAGAAATTACCACAGTTTGTTGATTCCTTTTTCATTGTGACCCGTCATTACTAGATGACAGGTCCTGCAAAATTTTATGCACTCTTTCTACTGTTCAGTGTGTCTCTTTGTAAGTGAAGTGCACTTGCCTCGTGCTTTGCAATTTGTTCACTCTAATGTTTTTGATTTTTACAACAACCATCGTCCACAGGTCTTCACCACCAAATAACACACTCTGGCATCCCTTTGAATCACACATCAAATAACAAACAGTAAAAGCAAAAGACACTTTGTTTCTCCTCACTTGCCACAATTTGTACTACACCAACTGTTAGAGAAAGTCTTCTGTTTTTTGTCTTCTTGTTGCAGAAATGTAAGATTATTTGGTTGATGTGCACCTAATCATTTAATTTCAAGTTTTTCTTCTACTTTTAATCAATGAAAGGTGCCTTTCAATAAATAATCTACTCCATTCATTTTAAAACCACACTACTTTGTCCACCAAACAATTAAGACTCCAACAACAGTCACATGAATACTAAACTTCATGCAACTAGCTGGTCCCAAGTGTTGCAGGTGAGTGATGTACGAAGAAGAGAGTAGGAGAGCAAGGGAGGTATAGACATCTGATTCGCAAAGTGTGTAGAGAGGTGAGGAGTGAGTGTTCACTGCAGCATACCAATGTGGTGATAGTGAACATTCCCAAAAGACTCGACCTTGATCTAAACTCTTGTGTAAATACCGCAGGTGAAAATGCAATAATAAAATCATGAAAATATGTAGTAAATTTAAAAATGTAAGCCTGATTAATGCAAGTGACTTTGATAAAAAGTTTTATACAACCCATGGACTGCATCTAAATTGGAAATAAAAGGAATTACTGGTGAGTATATTAGCTACTGAATTAAGAACACTAGCACATATAACCTGCCTATTAACTCTCTTAGTTACAAACCTACTTCTGTGGAAATAGTTCAGGGAAACTTGGAACTGGGACTGAGTAATAGGGGCTCAAAGTATAAACTTGAAAGAAGCGTAGGGACAGTGAAGCACAAACTAGTACAAAATTGAATCGAGAATATATTGACACATTGCTTCACTCACACTCACACACTTGCTCAGTTTCATATAGAGTCTCCAATGTATCTTATCAGTAGCACAAATTCATAGAAACAAAAAAATTAGCATTATATACCAAAATGTACAATATCTCAGTAATAAGATTGAGGAGAAAACAGTATTTAGATAATTGATGGAAATTAATCATTTCTCCATACTAGCCATGTTTAGGCTAAGGTTTTTGGACAGAGTCAACCTGAAAAATTCAATGCCATGGCCAGGATTTGAACCACAGATCTTCCGGTTTCCATCCGATCGCTCTTAACCTTTAAGCTACTATGGCAAATATGCCATCATGGCATTAAATAAAATGCTACAAATGGTGTGTATCTTGAATACGAGGACCCCCTAGTGGTTTATCGGAAAAACATACAAGTCAATTGGAGAATTTAGTGTCATGACAGCATGTTGGCCATGGTAGCTCAAAGGTTAAGAGTGATTAAGAGTGACTGGATGGAAACTGGGAGATTCATGGTTCAAATCCTGGCCATGGTATTGAACTTTTCAAGATGACAGTAATTCTACATGAAAATAAACTTGATGTTCTAGCTATCTCAGAACATGACTAAGGGAAAATTAACTAAAAATGTGTCAGTTAGATGGATACAGAAACATATCTTACTATTGTAAACATGACTATAAGGGTGGCAGCACTGCACTTTTCATTTTAAATAAAATTACATACTAAAAACATAACAAATGCATACAAAATAATAGTATAGATAAAGTACTGAAATAGAAGCTATAGAAGTAAATATAAACAGAGAAAAAACTACCACTACAACTTACACTAATCGAGTATCAGCTGATGATAGGAGCAAGAGCTCTTGAAACATGTCCTGTGAATAAACAGTGTGAGTGAAGCAATGTGTCAATATCTTCTCGATTCACTTTTGTACTAATTTGTGCTTCACTGTCCCTACGCTTCTTTCAAGTTTATACTTTGAGAGAAAAAACTAATTACCTCATGTTATTGCTGTCCAAGCATTAGCATAAATTAATTTGTTGATATAATATTAAAAACCTTAGATAAACTAGATGGAAAGAATGTAATATTACTTGTTGACATTAACATAAATAGGGATGGAAGTAGCAACAATGATAAAATGCTACTAGACATAGCAAATATGTTTAAACTAATGCTACTGCTCACAATTAATGAATCAACTAGGATAATGGATACAACAACTATTATCATTGGATTACATTATTAATTTATTACAAACCTCCCTGATACTGTGTATAAGACAAAGATATTAAAGAACCACTTATCAGATTATTACGTGCAGAATATTGAGATTGATTGGTATGTGCCAAAAGTACAGAAGTACTATTTCAAATCCCGAAACATAAATACTGCAAAATACTATGCTCACATTTTATTAATGAAATATAGGAGAAGTTTTTAATGAGGCCAACATTCATGCTAAATGGCAAGCATTTTATATCATATTCAGATACTATCTAGATATTGCTTGTCCTGTAACCACTAAGAAAAAGAGGTACCTTAATAATAAATCTTAGGTAAACAAAGATTTCACCCACGCTAAAGAAATTCTAAATCGATACTATGACCTATATAAAAGTAAAAAGATGACCAAATCAAAGTTATAAGAAAGAATATAAAAATATTTTAAAAGAAAATAAATCAAACCATTTTAAAAGCTTACTTTATGCAAATAGCAATACAGCCAAGAATTCTTGGACTATCAACAATGAATGTTGGGAAAACAAGGCAGAATATGACAACATTCACTTTATTAAAGACCAACTAAGAATTGAAGATCCAACAGAAATAAACAATATATTTAACTCCTATTTCATAGAAAGTGTAAACCAATTAATACTAAATAAAATCAGCAATACGCAGTATCAATACAAAACAAAATAAATCAGTAACTTTATGTATCTTAGCAAAATAACAAAGAAACAATTACTAGTAACAAATGAACGAAGGAACGATCGGACGGACGGATGCCTTCAACAATCATATGGCAAATTTTTTGTTTGGAGCAGCCATTGCATCATAATCAAATGGTTTGTATTAAGGTTGCAAACGAAGCTGTCTGCTTTAAGGATATTTCAGAATTAAAAAGTTGCATTTTGTTTCAGAAAACAGTGAGAAATATTTGCTTATTTCAGTTAAAGTGACTAATGCTGAAACAGACTGACAGAGAGACTAATAAATAATTTTGTTAATGCCTGAGTTCAAGAATAAATTTACAATTTGATTACTTCATCAAGATTAATAAATGTGAGAAAGTTGAAATAATGTACTTTATTTTAAATGCATATTATAAAATGTGTAGAGTATATTTACCATATTTTTAGCTCATAAATACATGCCCATATTCATGTTTTATAGTGGATAGAAATCCGAGCTCTAATTATGACATAAATAACGACATAATTTATATAAATACAAAATAAGGAAATATTTTTAAATTGTTTAAAGTGCAGGCTACAGTATTTGAAGCTATTAATTGCTTAGAATTCTTTTCTGTAGAAGAAAGATTTGCACGAAATATCTTCTAGATACAGATCCCCATAACAATGCTCCATATTCTAAAAGCAAGTGAAATTATGCTAAGTATACGGTATGAACCATTTGAAAAAGGAACATATTGTGACTTTGTGGGTTCGTGAAATAAAAAGTCCAATTACACCACTCAAAAATGTTCTTTATTTCCACCGACTTACAGTTTAACACTTGCCAATTACACAGAATTACTTGCTGCACACAATTACAATTTACCAGTTCGTCCGTTACAACTTCACTTGTACTCGCGATTACATAAACTCCGATACACATACACAGTTCGTACAGTCTTCCGTTGCACAATCTTTTCGTTCATTAACACGTCACTGACTAACTCTTACACCAAGAACTGCGACTGTCTGCTCACTCACACTCACTGACCAAACCAACAACTGACTAACTAACTCCGACTCCGTCTGTCTGTAACCCTCTTTATATCGGAATATCCCGCCTTCTGGTGTTTACAGGATTGTTCTAGTAACAGAAAGATCGAGAACCAGGTGTAAGGAAACATACGGCACAGTCATGTTTTTCCTCCCAACCGCCGCCTTGTCACCACTATAAGACAAACGAGGGGAAGGTGTGGCTAACCGAACCTCCCCTGCCTTCCGCTCCCAGCCGCTTCACAGGGTGTTCTAGCGCTCGCGTTACAATATTGATTAGTTGATGCAGGTGAAATATGCAATTATTGAGTTTGGAATGAATTTTCAATATGGTTTTGAAACAAGAGATTATCATCAATATAAATATCTGAACACTTTGTATTTTGAACTCTGAATATTATGTGTGCATCATAAACCAATTTAAGACTCTGCTGCTATGATTATTTCTATTTAGAAAAGAGATACATAGTTTTTATGCTGACATTTGGATTGAGGTTTTCGGTTAAAGAATAGCTTCTAGGTTTTAAAGAACTGTTTTATATTTGTTGTTTTATTTATTATTATTTGATAGCCAACATTCACATTTGGGTATCCAGCCATTCAGCCAAGTACAGTTACTCTAAGGTTTCTTTTTAAATTGCTTAGGAGTGTACATCTAACACTCAGTGCCTTAGATAGTCAGCTATCCAGTTTTCCAACTGTTCTGTCATTTAAAGCCCATATGGTGATTTTCCTTCAAATGAAGTTTTACCAGTATGATTCAGTAGATAAACAGCAATTTCACAATACTTCTTTCTTGGCTTCCAGTATGCGCCATGTTCTATCTGCTTTTAGTATGGATGTAACCCATACTGGAATGCCCACCTCGGTAGTGTAGATGGTAGTTGTCTGCCTCACGTTCAAGAGGTCCCGAGTTCGAATCTCGGTTAGGGCGAGTTACCTAGATAAGGTTTCTCCGGGGTTTTCCCTTATACTGAAAGACGAATGTCGGGTAGCTCTAAGCTCTATGGACCCCGGACTCATATGAGCATCATTTCACCCATTTCATTCATATGACTTAACACTGGAGGACGTAAATTACATTAAAAAAAAACTCATACTGGAAGCCAAGAAGGAAGTAATGGACAAAGGCTGTAGAAGTCTCCTTAATGATTTAACAGTTTCTTAAGCCTCAATTCACATAGAACATTGAATATCAGTCACTAACATATGGTCTAGTTCCAGAGGTTGCAGGTTCAAACCTGGCAGAGGGTTATTGGATGTCAATTTCTTAGCTTGACTTCAGAATGGAAGTAAAGCCAGTAGTCGCATGTCAGATTTTAAATTGATAAAGAGATCTCTGAGCAAAATTTGGTGGTCTTTCATGCCCAGCATAGTATGGAACACTGAGAAGCAATCAAAGAACATTCATAAATGAAACTCAATTTAATTAACTGGCATCATGCACCTTGTTAGCTTCACAATCATTCTATTCTACTTTTCTGGTACCTCATTCTGCTAAAGACTACAGGTGCAGAAATTACTGTTGTCATGTCATGATTTCCTAAAATTTTACTTGTTCTCTTGCAGACAGATTACTTTCTACTACCACATCAGAATTTTTTCAATGTGTGTCCATTGATAGATGCTTCATTCAAAATTGTTTCAGATACTTTGAAAAGTTAATTGTTTGAAAAAGATATCCAATAAAATTGACTGAAATCCTCTTTGAAACAAACAAAAATATTGTTAACCTTGAATCCCAATGATTGAAGTTCAACAATAGACATTGCCATTAACCCTCACCTGTAAGTGTTGGATTTTTGCTCTCTTCATTTGAAAGGTTAACAATGACTCTTATCCAAAGCATATCCACTACAAAAGTTTTCATTTTCTGGTACCTTAATGTCAATATTCATATTATTCAGTACCTCTTGAACATGACTTGCCCTGAAGACCTGGTCTTTTATGCCACAGCTGAAGTATTTGCATAGCAGATGCCACAATACCTTGAACTGAATCGATTGGGATCACAATATGCATATCCACTTATTGAAGTGCTTGTTGGCCATTTTCTTCTTGCTTTAACTCATGATTCATCTTTAGTGTCAAAGATCCATGTTCTATCATCACATTTAGCCCATGTTTAGTAGTATTTCAAACTGAAAATAGATAGTGTTCAATATCAGACAACCAGGTTACCATTTTCTGTAAATGATGTAATATGCATAATCAATGCTCAATCAATTGCAAAATGTTTGCCATCATGTGTGAGTTACACCAGGATCACAGATCCAAGCAGCAGATTTTGCACACATTTTTCTCGTTGAGAATGCTGCGTCATTTCCTATTCCAGTCTATTATTTACATTTGCAGATTTTCTTTAATTCCTTAATGAAATAGCAATCTCTTTGTAAATGTTTAAACTTATTATCACGAAAATAATTTTTATTTTGGACAGGTGGAGTCAGACTGAAAAATTCAATGCCATAGACACAATTTGAACATGAATCTCCCAGTCTCCAACCAGTTGCTCTGGCCATTGAGCTACCATGGCCAACATGCTAGTATGACATTAATTCTCCAACTGACTCACATTATCCTGGTAAACCACTTGGAGTTTTCATATACGTATAACACCTTAATGGCAACTTACAACATGTGTGCACCTTAATTCCCAGGTTTTATAGTGAAATCACCATTAGATCTAATAATAGAAATTAAATTGTTCTTTCACACCAGCCATGTGTAGGCCAAATTTCGGGCAGGTGTAGTCAGACTAAAAAGTTCAGTATCAGTAGTGGCAGAAGTAAAATCAAGCAGCACTGACAAAGGGACCTGAAGTCAGTTAATAGATTACTAATGGAAATCAGCCATGTTATACTACCTCACTTACTTTTGTAAATTCAGAATGTGTTTCAGGAAAGTTTGTTCCCATCATCAACTGACAATTGACTACTTATATTATTGATGGAGGTCTCTAGCAGTGGCGGCTCATCCCGAAAAATAACAGCGTGCTGCAGGAAGAAGTCCATGCAACTTACCTAGTTTCAAAAAATGAAGTCCTTGTGCCGATGTTTCTTCATAATATAAACAGAATTTATACTTCCTTTCGCTTTTTGCTCAATTTTTAGATCGGGTATTGGTCACCCTAACATTTTTATACTAACCCTTTCTACTAATGTTCGCCTTGAAAAGGGAGTTCTCAGAAATTCATTAACCATGTTCATTATTTATTGGTTAAAGTTTTCATAATATTAAATCACTCACACTGAATAAAATGAATTTACAACACGTTTCACACTCATGACTCACACACAAAATAAAGAAACTTATACAGCCACTAAATAATGTTACACAAAGAAATACTTGAGTAAAATACGAGCATGTGAACCACATGCACTTGTTACAGGGGATTCCCATTATGGTCACGGGAATGGAGTATTGTGCCAACATGATAGGTGTATCACAAACAATCTTCCCTGTGATTTAATAGCCATTAAGTATTGGATCTGTTTACATAAGAAGGATGGAATTAGTTTCTAGAATTAAAATATAAAGCAATGATAGATTGTTAAAAGATTTTTAATGCATATTCAAGTTCTACAGCTGTAACTATGAATGTTGGTGGCCCTGCTTCACTGTGCAGTGAATGATCACTGTGCAACACCCAGATGCAGGGAACTTTTGTCTTCAGGGAGGCAAGAGGGGAAGGTTGTATGCACGCGCAATACTGATTACCGAGCTTGCTGGCTCTCAGCACGTTGATGTCAAGGATACATTCCATTAGTTGCGCAGGTGTTTTCCATACATCAAGAGTTCATTATTGGTCATACTCTATTTCTTATACTTACAATAATGCATTGTTATTTACATGGCCTTTTAACATTTCTACAATGTGATTTATAAAACAGAAAAGAGTGTGCTGCAGCACTGCAGCACTTAAGGATGAGCCATCCTGGTGTCTAGTGGTGGTAATATGAAGTAATTGAGCTGGATTAATGATGAAAGTTCAAAGTTCATAATTCAATCCTTGTGTTTTTTAATGTGAATGTTTTCCTATAAAGAGAGTTCAGTTGGATTTCATGCTGACAGTAAATGTCATGCTTTCAATAAATAGATATTTGTATTACATTTAAAGGGATTAGATTAAATTTAATTTATCATAACAACACTGTTTTCAACACTTCCAAGAAAGGAATTGAGATATTTGTATGTTGCACAAGATATGAAGGTAAAGTGGTTTGTGGTTTAAAACAGTATCAGGGCATTGATAGAAGTGAGATGGGCATATGGACTTTCAAAAGTCATTTCAAACGTACCATTATAAATTTTATAATATTTGAGATAGGAAGAAAACAAAAGAAATCACATACTGGGTAAAAAAATGAGATTTTTTAAATCATTGGTAAGATGTCCTCCATTCTCTTGTTCAACATTTTTTTGTTTTATGATTTCATGCACAGCATTTTATAGATAATGTCTTGGAGTATTAACAATTTCTTGTGAGATAACATCTTTCAGTTTATGTCAGTTTTTCAGTTGTTTCAGAACACTTAAGGTAACCCCACAACTAAAAGTTGATTGAACTGAGATTTAGAGATTGCAGCAACCACTTTTTGAAAAGTGTCTACTGATGACACACTTGTCAAGAATTGGGTGATTAATCGATCTGCAAGGGTGCAGATATGGGCAGAATGCCATCTTGCATGAAGATATTTTCTATATCTCCATTACTCAGTCTATGGATGACAAAGTTTTGTAGCAAGCTGTAGTAGCTTTCACCATTTACAGTAATAGTCTGCATTACTGCATTGTTGTCTTCTTCAAAGAAATAAGGGCCAATGAGGAATTGTGAATTAAAGCCACAACATACATATACCTTTAAATCAGGAAGGCATTCTGATTTGAGGGTCATTTTATGATCAAATTCTGTAATTATGTGTGTTAACTTTACCATTAAGAGAGAAGTGTGCTTTGTCTGTCCAAAAAACAATTGTCCAGCCAATCATTATGAATCTCTACTACTACAATAAAGCAAAATCATATCTGCTCAATCTTGTCATTTTCTTTGATTACAAATGTTGGTTTCAATTTATATAGATACAGGCTAAGGGTTTTCAGTGTCAGTATACCACTGCTAATGATAATACCACTTGAGTGCACAACACACGAAAATGGAGAGAAGTGTCAGAGCAGTCCATCTATTGCATTGGTTATGACATTAGCTTTCAAATGAAAGGTAAGCAAGTTTGAGTCTCCTTCACTTTTTTGTAATTTTTTTTTTTATTTTGTCCAAGCTTTTAATTCTTGTATAAATATATGTATTTACAGAGTAATTTCACCTTGTCAGTTCAATTAATTACAATTCTTTCTAACAAAGGTTGAATGCTGTATGGTGCTGTAGCAACTAACCCATTATCTTGTGATTCACCATAAATAAGCTGCATATCTGCAGTCCAGAAAAGCTGTACACGTTCCTCATGTTGTCCAACAGGCAATTCTCAGCACACTAACTGCAGTGTCCTGAATCAAGGAAATCTAGTCTTATTGCATCAGATTTACTTTCTTAGTTATGAATCACGCCATTTCTTCTATTAGAATTTACATATTAAAGAGATGAAGAAGAAAAATTAACTGCCATACCAATGATCTTTGGAAGATCAACTTTTGGCGTTATGGATTATGGATAGTTATGGACTTTGGAAGATCAACTTTTGGCATTATGGCATTATGGATACAAAAACAGTTACAGAAATACCATTAGAATAGGCTACATGATGCAAGAAGTCGGTTAACCACTCTTCAGATTAACTCTAGATTTAAGGGGATCTTTGAGTATTTAATCTTGAATATGCCAATAATGGGCTGCTAAGCATCAATATTTATATACTTGGAAGGCACTTTTAAAGACATTCTAATCTAATAATTTCACCTACCTTGTTTAAATGCCAACTTATCAGCATCTGATGCCAATTAGGTTTAACACAATCAACTACATTATATTTAGCCGCGGACATTGCATTGGTATCTCAACTGGCATATATTAATCATATATACGTACAATCACTGGAATTACTCCAGTGTAGTTCATTAACACACTGTATGTGTATATGTAATAAACAAGAGGTAGGGGATTTGCATTGTTTAGATTAGCAATATGGATCTTACAGGCTATTAGAATTGGGAATATGGAGTTTCCTCTATTTGTTTAATAGTAGAAAATGCCCCTATTTGAATATTTAGGAACAAGTGAATAGAACCAATATATGGCAAATGATTGAAATTAAATAGGAAAATGACATTGAGGAAAATATTTAGTGACAAAATGTAAATTAGGAAGCTTGGAGAATTTTTGTAGGGTGAGAAAAAACAGTAATGATCAATAAAGAGAGGAGACTTGTGAATTGGTAATTAGTAATGGAATTTTGGATATATACACCTGTATTAAAACAAGTAAATTTAGTTGGAAATTTAATTTAGATTATACTACACATTAAGTGTCCTTTTGTTGTTTTATTGTAATTTTAGTGGTTGAGAACTGGTAACAGTAACTAGGACTCTGTCAATGTATAGAACTTTGTACAAAAAGCAAACAAGCAAATAAATAAACAAATAAATAAAATTTAAGATTAGTAACTTTTTGAAATCATGTTTCCTTATTTCCAATCACATTATGGTTTTCAGAAAAGTAAAAATATTAATGTGCTTTATTTTCATTTCTTGCTCAGATCTTTGTAACAACAAATTCTAATTGGGTTTGTTTTTAGATCTTGTCAGAAGATTTTGATGCTGTAAAAATGGGTTATTAGTTTAAAAACTTAATTCATGTGGCAACAAAGGAATAGCCAAACAATAGCTCCAACCCTCTCTAAAGAATAAGATGCAGTTTGTGGAAACAGACTGTTACATGGAAAAACTACGAGGTTTTGTAGGGGTTTAAAAGGTAAGGGGTTTTACCCTTTAACCTCATGTAACTGGGAGCATAGCTATGGATAAAGTAGAGCAGAAGAAACATCTAATTCAAAATGAACTTATTAACTGTATTCCAAAAATGCATAGCATTTCTACAGGGCACTCCCTGGGTATGGATGAGATCAGGGGCACTTTAGTAACATTCAAATACATAGTGACATAGTGTAACTATACCCTTAGAGGTACGTTGTTTGTATGGCTGAACCTTGTGCAACTGGCAAGAGATGTACGGTCCTGTGCACCCTGCTGGCGCTTTTACTCGTAGTAGCACTTTAAAATAAACTCTTGTTAATGTTTATAGAGCCATCCAACATAGAGACCATCAGAAAGTCCCATCTCAAACCTCTCTGTCAAGTCTCCCGGTTGCTAACTCAAACAAGCTTAAATAGGGGTCCTACCAAAAAGCTAACTTAGCAATTCCCACGCTAACTGTTAATTTCCTCCCAACTATTGCACCATATTGTGCAATCATTGTTTACACCATTGAGAGCATGTTTAGACCTGTTGCTGACCACCTAAGCATTATTTCCTTTTATATTGAGATTTAACTGTATTGGAGCACCACAGTGAAGTGAAAAATTATTAATTTTTAGATGAGTCTTATTTATTACACATCTACTTCACTTTCGTACCTATTTTGAGGACATGTTTCGCAAACCATCGTTTGCATCTACGGCTCTTATATTTCCTTTGATCAGCAGGATGTGTGATTCATTGTTTACAACATGGAGAACGGCCTGTTACAGGCCACCTGTGCATTATTTCCCTTGACCAGCAGGATGTGTGATTTACCAATCCAAAGTACATGTTTTGCCAGTCAGCAGAATTTAAGCTTAATCATCAAACAAACAGCTTTGCCCAAACACAAGGCACAGGAAATAAATGTTACATAACAATGATTATAGTAATTTCCAGATCTTGCTTAGCCTATACACACAACAAGACTCCTATAAATTTAACCAAAGGCCTATTTTATCATGCATTCTGCAAGGCTTAATTTTAGTTGCGAAAAGACCAAATGTTTTAAGAAATGGCCAGAGGCATTCGCACAAACTGAAAGGGCTACACATGGTGGAAAAACATTGGTTTCATGATCAAAGATACATCTTATTTTGATTAAATTGCAAAATTAATTTAATGAGATGTTGCTATGGACATTTTAAATAAAATATTTGCTCTTATCATTCAACTATGTGATGAAAGAATATATAATACAGAAAAATATTGGCTAATATTTTTATTTGTCATAAATGCCCAAATTGTGTATCACAGAATGTGCACATGATTCATTTTATCATCTACACAGTTTTATTTCACTTTTTTATGAACTCCTAATTGCTTCAATTGTAATAATCTCTCATGGTACACTTAAATTGTTAAAATATTTTGAAAAATATAAAGTTGAGTCTGGAGACCTTTTATATCGCTTAAGAATTAAGAACAGAATGATTTTAGAGAGAAGGGGTAGATACTGTTGTCTGAATGAATGAATTTTATTAGATACTAAATCATTTACATCTTGGACTGCCCTTTAACTTAATACACTGCCTTCTCTCATTGGACAGTTCTCTAAGTCTTCTTACATATGTTTGTATTTTGATGTTTGCTGTTATTTCATTTATCATTGTTTATAACTTTCTTCAACATGTCTTTTCTTTTTACATTTATCCTTGAACTATTTTTCTCACCTGGTCACTTTATGCTTCACTTTTAACCCATAATTTTTGTTTCTATTTTTAAACTACACAGTTCATTCTAACCTTACTCTTTCCCTCATCTCTTTTTTTTTTTCTATACTCCATAATAATTTTCTAATAATGTCCTACGTTACAATGGTTCACTTTCTTCTTATCCTTTATTAATCATTTCCACTTCCTTTCTTTGTTTACCTTTTTCCTTTATAATTCCTATTAGCTCTAAACTTTTCATTCCACATTTACATCTGTGTCTGTCTGTGGTTAGCTAAACCATTTGCTCTTCATCATATTATGGGATTGCAGTTTTCTCTTTTTTTTTTTGGTTTCCCATATATTAACATATTTTTGCTGTCTGGCACTCACTTGTCTTTAACTTTGTCTTTCTATATAAGCACTTTACTTTGTCTGTATCCTTTTCTTCCCAATATACTCACATATTTAATACCTTGTCTTCCTAATCAGCCTCTCCATATACTTTGGTGCGGTTCTGCTTGGTGATGGTTAGTTTTATGCCACACCATGCGGTAGCACACCTGAAGGAGGATTCGCCCCGTCGTGAGGTCTACGCCCCACACGCGCGAGAGGTTTCTCGCTTCCCTCAGCATGGCGACTGGTGTTGAACCCAATCCTTATCTTGATGTGGGAGCGATGAACCTTTCGTCTAAAAGCCGTGAAGGAGATGTTCTCAAAGATTCCTATTAATCTTCTCTCCGGCAGCTTCGGTGAGCGATGAGATTTGAAATTACCTCAGGCGTGGTATTGATACAAAAAGGATTTTAATTTTTGTGTAATCTTGAAATAAATGATTAATACTATTTCAATTGTCTCTTCTTTTTATTTCTCTCGCCATCTTTATGTTTTTTACATGCGCGACTTTTTACATTATATTATACTAACCTTCTCCTTTTTATTTATTAATGATGCAACGGCCTTTTATTGAAGTTAATTATTGTCGCGTTGCATTTTCGTTATATATTCTAAACTTTTGATAAACGTTCATAAACAATAAACTTCAATCACTTCTCGAAGTTGCAAGAAGCCTTTCCACCAAAAAGAGCCTACTCTCTTCAAGAGTCCAAGCCAGAAAAAAAAAAAATTTAGAAATAAAATCATTGGTTCTTTACTTTGTTTTGTTGCTAAGGTACTGTAATACTCAATTTTGATTGGTCCTACATCACAACTTGGAATTCCAATAAACCAAAGCATTCGTTGCATCATCTACATGTTCTGCTTGGTTATTAACTTACAATAAATTACAAATGGCCATGTTTGTCTCATACCTCCATATATGTAATATCAGCTTCAACTTCATCTTCTTCTTTGCTTAGTTTCTTTAAACTTATTTTTGAAATTGCCACTTTACTATTAGATAGTGCTGTACCTATATTATCTTACATATTTCTGTACAAAATGAGTTGGTTCTATGGTAATGTGTGAAGGTACTTGGTTCAAGTCCTGTTGACTGCCTAACCTGATTGAGTTTTTATGTTTGGTAGATGAATTTTGTGATGGATTTTCCTCTGCTTTTTCCTAATCATTCCATTTCCTCCTTATGTTTCAGAGTGTGTTTTCAAATTTTGTAATATGAGTATGAGGCATAGCTGAATAAATGGTGCAAATGCTTATTCCAAAGAAATATTATTCCCCATGGACACTACAGGGCCATCTAGTTGTATGGATCGTTAATCATCCACTCTACGCAGCTCCACCAATGGGTTGGGTCTTTTACTTGGAATTTTTAGAGACTTTTTGTATTCCTATGGACTGTAGCTCCCTTAGCTCTTTTATTACATTAGCTACTAGATGTGATAGGCTGTGCCACATAAGGTTTGCCACTCTACTGTATATCCTGTATCCGAATATATTTCTGCTCACCTGTCAGTACTGTACAAAAATTGCAATGTCTGTGGCCTGCATTCAGGAGGTCTGGATTCACTTCCTGTGGCCAGCCTACCTGACCCTGCATTTTTTGGGGGGGCGGGGGGGGGGAGTTTCCTGGGTCGCCAAGCAAGTGGCTAAATGTATCCCTGAATTTTCTGTCCCTGAAATTATTTATTGTGCGATTAGATTTAATGTGATATTAATAAAATTGTTTTATTTGTTTTAATATAAGGAATTTAAATTGAACAAATTGTTTCATTTCATCTCCACTATCATTTCCCATCTGGTGGTCTCTTTCAGGGTAGAAGTATCGGCGAAAGTCTTGGGGCTGCATGGCACATTGTTATGCTCATGGTAAACATCACCTTCTTCGCATTAGCCATATTTGAAGTGTTTCATTGTGGTTTTAAATGTACAAGCTTTGTCTGTTGAAAGACGTTTGAAATGTTCAAATTATTTTTTTCTTTTCTTTTCCAAAGTTTATGGCTATTATTTCTGATTCATCTTCTGTATTTCTGATGAATAATTGAATGTTGATCGCTCATGTTTTGTGAAACTTGGTATGTATTACTCACTTTTATATCAGTTCTAAATAAAAATGTACAATGAATAATGTGACATGGCTACAAGAATTGCATGTTATTGAATACGTATGAATTATTAAGAGGTAGAGATATTATTGTTATAGCAGCATTTTTAATCGTATTGCCATGTACTTACAGTAAGTAGAGGAAATATTGTTATTCAACCAAAAAATAGATGTCGAGATTTCACCAGAACCCTAAAAAAGCATTTGTGTGTGTGAGTGTGTGTAGGTGTTACTTTTTTTATATATTTTCGACTAACAGCATCCCCATTACATTTGTATTATCACATGCGTTAATACATATCTACTTCTTGTTGTTGGCTACATCATATTGTTTTGTGCAATACAATATTATAATTTGTTATTTATATTTACACATTTGATTGGGTTTTTAACATCTTGTCCTAAAACAACTTACATACTACTTTAAATCAGTGTTTTCTAGATTTTTACATTTTGTTTCATTACCTTTATTTCTATCGTATTGTTGCATGCAAGACTAATACATATTTTACATATATGTGTTTGGAGGAATTTAGTAACAGTGACGTCAAAATTAATTTCAGAAACTATTTGTAGTTGGTTTATTAATACTCGTCACTTACTTGTTTATATTAATGAGAGACTAGTTTCAAAGGCATTCACCTCCATTTTCAATCTCTTTCCAACTGGCCTCTGTTGTTGTCTGCTCTCTCTGGTGGTGGAACTATGAACTTCTTTGTCAAATTAATTCTTAATTTTAATGTTTATAACTTGATCAACTGTATATATTTATAGAAAGCTTTCAGATGTCTGTTTATTAACTGTTCTGTTGCCGCTGGCCATAAGTCTCCATTTCTCTTTATTTCATTTATCACCTTTTCTCTTTATTGTCTAATGTCATGGCATTCGTAAATGAGCTGCTGACTCTCTTGCATGGGCATGTTGGATTCTTTGGCTTTCCCACATGTTGCAAGCATGGCTGTAAATGCTGGGCTAAATAATAGCTTTTATTCAGTCTATCCTTTATTGTTGGGAAGAACAATTTAGTTTGGAAAGATTGAGTCAGATTGAAAAATTTCCATACTTTAGCTTACACACGGCTAGTGTGAAAGAACAATTAATTTCCAACAATTTAGTTGTTCTTTTTGTAGAATTGTTTGTCTATTCTGCCACTAATTAAGTCCAGCTTCATGCATTTTTGCTTGAACTGTTGATTTTGAAATTTTGTAATAGTCATCTTTACTTACAGATGCTGTTCTGCAAACTTGTTGACTAGCTCGTTTCCAGAAATACCAATATGTGATTTGACCTAATCGAAATGCATTTTCCGTTTGTTTTGGTGCAGAGCTCTGATTGTTTTCTGGATGCTTTCTATCATTGGACAATGCTTGGTGTTATGTCTTATAGGAATAATATAATTTTGTTCTCCTGTGTGCATGCATACACGTGTGGGTGTGTACATGTGAACCTGTGTGTTTGTACACATGAGTGTGCGTGGTGTGTGTACGTGTGTGTGTAACTCAAAAAGTTTAATAAAGGTTAAACTTGGCAGATTTAAAAGATGGGACAAAGATTTTCATCTTAAATTACCAAATACATCGAAAGAATGTTATTTATTTTCTTGAAAAGCCTCTAATAGTTTTAATTCTGTACCATATCTTTAACATTCATATATTAAATTTTCTAGAAGTAGCCTCTGAAATGTTTTTAATTTTGAATTCATTTTCTATAATTTGTAATATGTGTGAGATGTGCAGTAACTTACTTCACAAAATATGTTGATCACATTACACTTTATTATTGGTTTGAATGTCAAGCACTTACTTTTTCAAGTGGAAATTATTCATTTCTTTCCAGTGGTCATGAAATTGCCTCTGGCTTTTAAAAGATTTCAATATGGCTTAAGTTTACTACAGTCCCATTGTAAAGTAAACTTATGGCATAATACCCCAAAGGGGCCTGAGCCAGCCTCATACCTAAATATGCAAGGTAGAGGTGGGCGATCATCCAACCAAAATAGGGAGAAGATGTGGTCAGCAACTTGGCATCTCCGGTTAGCTTTCTAAACCAGGGTTTGCTACCTAGCATAGCTCCTTAATTTCTTCACAATGCTGAGTGGGCACCGGCCCTATACCCAGGACCCCTGGCACTTCTATGATCTAACCCATTGCACCACGGACAGTCCCATTGTACTTACAAGAAAATATGAACAAAACCATTTCTGCAAAAGTTTGTCTTGATTGACATGAATGAAGTAGAAAAATAAGGTTTTATGGAAGAGATAATTAGAACAGTACTAGAAAAAGACATTAAAATGTAGCTAAGTTACTAAATTATAAACATATGACTATTGATTTGGTTTCCTAAATCTACCTTATACTGTAACAAATATTATTTATGCAGAAGTTTATATCAGTTAACATAAACTGCATTGAAAAGTTATCATAAAAGTATTTTATGGAAGCTTCATGTCTAACAAATTCTGATTTATCCTATAGCTTCCACAATCTGGCTTATTTTTCTATTTACTTCATATTGAGATAAATTTGTGCAGAAATTGTTTCATTTCATATTTTATTATAGGTTCAGGGGGAATAAAGAGAGTGAAATTGATACTCAGATGTTTAAAGGTGGTTACCATATGCTCGTCTTAAATTTCAATGTCCATAACACTGCATGAAACAACTTAATACTGCGAGTACTTTAAAAACTGACAAAGAATGGAACTCAACAATAACTTAACTAATAATATCAGACATATTGAAAATAATTAATGATACAAAATAAATCATTGGAAATAAATTGCATTTTTAAAAGAGATCTACTTCTTTTGTAAGTGTATTTTTGCTCTACTGTAAAACTACCAGTTATAAAAAGTTATACAAAATTTCTTCTCCAAGAAAACTTCATAGGTTACTCCTACAAAATTCAAGACATTCATTTTATTTGCAATGTAAATAAAAGTCTTAAATTGTATGATGATATTTTAATCAAAATCCTAAGAGCTATATTTGAGAAAATTAAAAACTCTTTTTAAAGGGTTGTTTCAGTTGGCAGGGATTCTTGAAATGAGTTGAATTGAAGCATCAAGTTTAGTGATTATCCGACTTTTCATTTGAGTTATGCTATACACACATGAATCCAAAAATGCTTTTTGGATTCAAAGACACTTAAAATATATTTATGGTGAAATATCAATATTTGGATGAAATAGAGTCACTTCTCTATCTATTAGGACTGTGGTAGATCTTATTAAAATACGCAACATACATAAATTAAATTTGTTGTGGCAAAATCTATTTAAAAATATTCTTTGTTATTGGTTGAAATTTTTAAATACTTGCATTTTTTCCAAGTAGTAAGTTGCTATTCAGTTTTTTACATTAGCCTTTTTATACCTACAATGAAATGTAAAATGTATAATTAAAGTTTATGTACTTGGAAAAGGTATATGGAGGAGTAGGTATTTTTAAGAATTTTTAGAGGAATGAGTACAGTTAGTAAATATATATTTTGTAAAAAAAATGATGGAAGGTGTAGTGAATTAAAACAGTCATAAATAATTGCAGATTAATTTATTATTTTAAAATATTTTCATATAAGAAAAATAGTCAGATAACATGCGGCGAGTGTCATCTTATAATCAAGGCAGGATATCATGTCCCATACTTAACATTCATCACCAAAACATTCTACGGGTGCTGCAGTGGTACGAGTAGTTGTGCAAGGTTTTGTAGGTGTTGGAGTTGGAGTTGGAGTGGTTTCACATGGCTTAGGTGTGGTATTATAGTTGGGATCACAACCTGCTTTGTCAGGCCAGTCACACACATGACTTTCGGGATTGAAGTGCAAACCAGGTGGACATTGCTTGCAGACAGGTTGTCTTCCTGCATCACAATGGATGAAGAAATTGCAATTATTAGGGTGTGGAAACAAGTTGAAGAAGTCATCACATGGCTGCACTGGGCAAACTGGGGGCTCGCCTGGTGGACAGCAACCAATTGATCCTGGACCCCAAGCTTCAATACTTACTATGAGGACTAGCCCCACCACAGCAATGCAGCAGACTGTTACAAAAAGAAAAGAAACCATTAGAATAGTAAGAGTTGTAACATTTCCGAGCCACTCTTTTTTCACTATTAGACACCCATTCTTATTTCTTATGGCACCACAGTCAATGAAATATGAAATATGGATTAAATAATAGGGAAAAAAATTTATCTGGAAGAATTCCATGCCCATGTTTAGGAAATGTTCTTGACACTGTCAGTTCTGTGGTCTGAGGAAAATCTGGAAAGGAACCTCGGGGAAAGTCGGGGAAAGCTTCTGCTAGGATTTGAACTGCAGACCTTCCATTTTCAAGGTTTTGTTCTAATCACTTTCGTCAATCATATTGGTTTATAAACTCCTGAATACTTTATCAAGTTTCTTGCTCGTTGAGTTTGTTTGCTAATAGATCATAACTGGAAACTAGTGTTCTTCATGCCCTGGTACTTCTGGGAAGGTACTTCACATCTTCAGCTGCAGTAACTGATTTCTTCTTCCTTTCTTTCTCCTTAATATACCTGTTGGCAGGATGTTCAGCTGACCTCTTTGTTTTGGATTTCAAAATCTGAAATAACTTGTGCCGTCAGTTCTTGGGATGAGAGGGAAGAAATGGATGATGTGAAATGACAATGCAATGGATCAAAGGAAAGGTGATTGCAGAACAGAAGACAGAAACTGAGAACCCAGAGAAAACCAGACCATAGACCATTTTGTCTAACACCTCTACTCCCTGGCAAAGGACACTGGAACTTCTTTGATCTTCTTGTAAACATTGCAGTAATAGGTTGACTGGTGGGATTTAAAAGTTAATAACTTTGTTTGAATTCATAAAGATGAATGTATTAGTGGTTAGCTTTAACTAAGTTAATTTTCCTTCCTATATCATGATTTGCCTTCCCAAAATGATATACCATGACTGATTTATCCAGCTGTTTTAATTTAATATTTCTCTGATGTTTTGTCAACCTAGTTCTTAAATTTCTCTCAATTCTTCCTATATAAATACTATTGCAGTCTAAACAATCTATATGGTATATTCCTATTTTTTAATATCTTCTATAGCATTCTTTAAGGGGATATTGAGCAGATATTTTCCTTTATAAGTATTCATTTTATGCTATAATTTAATAAATTCTCAAATTTGTTGAAGAATGTAGTATAATAAGTAAAACTTCTATATATTACTTCTCTGTTGTTACTGACTCTAAGAGGTACCCATTAACTTCATTTTTCTTTTTGTATTTTTTAATTATTCTTGTAATAAGATCCGATGCAAAACCATTCTCAACAGTTATAATTTTTATGTATTGCAGTTCTGACTAATATTTCTCTTTAGAAAGAGGTATATTTAATAATCTAAGAACTAAACTTCTGAAAACAATTACAATAAAATATAATAATTTGCTATAAATTTCATTTATATTTTTAAAAAATTGGTAAATTCTTCACAGAACTCAAGAGACTAGTTGCAAATTACTACATTTTACTGTAATATCTGTATTGCTTTATTGTTATTAGCTTCTGGTTTTTACGTATTGTTTGTTGATGTTGCATCAAATTTTAAAATTTGTTCTTTAAATAATTAGCCACATACATGTGCATTTTTTGTAAATATAAAATGCCAATAAATGTTCTTTTTCTGTAATTGTTAAATTCAGTAGTAAAGCATATGTAATTATCCTGTAGATTCAAAATGTTCAGAACTATGTCAGAATGCTGTTCCAGTGATGATGTATTAGCGAACTGATTTAACAAGAACTATGAAATGAACATCACTTTTAGAGCTTCCCTTATACTTTACTTTGTCAAATTTAAGAATATTGCTAAAACTTAATTAAAATTTAAAATCATTAATTGTTTTTTAAAAAAGAAAGTAAAACAGAATAAATAAAGAAATACATAAGTAAATAAATAATAAATAGTGTTAAATGTTTTGATATTGCACTTGGTAAATAAAATTACATTAGCTGTTAACCACTTATGGAACATTTCCATATGTTTATTACAGAAGAAAAACAGTAAAGAAACCATGACTCAGAAGAGATGGTTCTTTCACTTTGGGCCTCAAATGCCTCAAATTCTAGTTTGTGCTTATAATAAACATAACATGAAAATAACATTTCTATTTGACAAATACTTATGACTGATCAAAAAGTAACATTTAAAATGAGGTTACAAAGACGTTTTTTCATAGGAAGAGCAAGCAAAGTTTAATTTTGTAGTAGAAGAGGAAGAAGCCCAAGAAAAATTTAATTGTTAAAGTTCTTTTCCTTGACTGTTATGTACAGAAATTGAAAACCAAATGACGTATCTCTAAATTTATTGCATCACAATTTTGTCTACATGACGTTAAGAATTTTTTACAGTCCATTCTGTCTATGCATTATACCTTCTTAGACCCAAATGCAGTATAGTCCAAGTTTAATATTGAGATTTCACCAGAAATTCATGTTTTGAGGTTTATGTAACATAAAAGGTAGTTTTATAAAAACATCTGTATGTCTCTTCATGTATTTCTGTGCACTGCATAACTGGCTGTAATGTAGCTGAACTGGCCGACATGAGTGTAGTGCATTCATAGTTAAATGCCATATTCCATTATCCAATTTTTAAACATTTGTTTCACACATACTGCAATATTGTGTCCAGGTCTAAATTTAACTTAATAAATTTATCGAACCAAAGCAACAAGCTTATAATTTAATTTATTATTATAAATTAAATCTTAGGCCCAGCATTACTTTTATTTCATATCATGTAGTTCTCTTTGATGATGATGATGATGATGATGATGATGATGATGATGATGATGATGATGATGATGATGATGATGATGATGATGATGATGATGAAGTACTTTCTACCTTACGTAAATTTTTGTTTACAGTAGTTTTCAGTGAATTCGCAAATTAGAGAACAAAGCGATGGCAGTATATCTAATCATTCTTGATCAGTACCGCCTCGAAAAGTTTACTGTTTGCAATTTATAATTTACCATTATCCAAAATTTTCTCAAAAGGAATTCGCTGCTTCTTTACAAAGTTACATGTACCTAATCATAATTCCGATGAGGCAGAAAAAGAAGCTGCGAAAATCCATTTAACCGACCCAACAATGCTACACAGTGCGCTGATACCTTCAGCATGTGTGCGAAAAGACATACCTACATCAAAAATGGGAGAAGAAATGGCTTGACACCTCGCAATCCAAACTACGAAATATTATGTCGAGTACTGTGACTCAGCTCCCTGCATAAAATATATATCGGCATGGTAAAGTTTTAATGTGAAAATAAGTAGGTATGGCCCACTTCCAAAATTACGCACGATTTTTGTTTAAAACAGGACCAACCTCAGAACTGCCAACAGCAAACATAACCGACTTTCAAGTACATTATCACCGAGTGCCAACTTTACAACAGTGATGACTTCAATCAGCGTATAGTTCGCCCCTAATTGCCTCAAATTGATTCAAATTCTTCAAAACTATAGGTATAAACATACATAATTTCTGTTCTAATTCCAATGCTCAGCGCACAATTAATTCTACGGTTACGAATGTAGCTTTAGATTAAAATCGCTATAAAATGCTAATAGAATAGATTAAAGAAGAATGCTCACCTTTCATAGTGATCGATGGTTGCCTTCCTTTGCCGACTTCTCTATGGAAGATCTTCAGAAAGTGAATGAAGACGAATACCTGAAAGTTTTTATATATGCCGGGTACGAATTGTAAGAATTGCGCACAATACACGAGTGTATCAGATAAGACAATTCCATCAACGCTTGTCATAACTGTCACATTTAGTCGATAATTATTTTTTTACCCTTGATTACTACTTTAGAAGTTTCCATCTCAATTGCCGTAATTCTGTCAGAATGAAAAGGCGTTTCCCAACACTTATCAACTGCAGTGATTGCACTTGATAACGACGTGCATTGCAATTTGACAAGTCTTTCTGATATCTGTTTGTCAGGTTACAGCGAAAGCTGTTGGCTTCCGGATGTGATATCAGTTATTTTTGTTAATATTCAACAATTAAGAAAGAACAAAGTTCATTAGACCATAGCAGATGCCTTTCAACTTCAAATTACAGCTACTGAACTCAGTTTTTACCAAAGCTTCCTTTTGAGCTTTCGTCCATGGGAAACGTTTGTTTACTTACTCTTCTACTTCTACTGGATTGTATTGGTCTGAATTACGGTACGGAGGGGATTCGGCATTGTGACCAGTCTTGATCTATTATATATACCTATGCCCGCATGGTGCATCTCCGGGAGGAAGGATGAGGCGAGGAGACAGAGGGTGGCCATCCCAAGAAGCCACGGAAATGCAGAGGGCAAGGGCCTTACATTTTAACTATTTGGAAACTCCCCGGCAGGCCAGCACAACTGGCAGCTTGCCCGACTACAGTTCGGAAACGGTCCATCGTCCTAAAGGAGGAGGAAGGTTCGCTCAGAGTATATCATCCCGCCATGCACCGCCGACACTTCTTACCCTGAACGAAATCACCGCAGGAGAGATGTTGTGAAATGATAATGAATATGAAATGGAGAGACAAGAATTTCGGGGGATGTAATTAACCTACCAAACATTGGCTTGGCGACACGGGAAAACCCCCAAAAAACCATGGATAACCTACGGAAATCGAACCCGGGCCTCTCGAATGCGGTCCACAGACGAAACCATCTGAGCCATCCCGCTCAGTTTCTGGTACTACTTACAGCATAAGTACAGAAGTATTGTGTGCCATTTAAAAATTCTAAATCAAATACATGTTTTAAGGCTCCTTGAATACCCTTTCCCAAGCATTCTTAGTAAAACGTCCGTGTTTGTGTCTGCCTAAGAAAAAAATAAATAAATAAAAAATGCAAAGTCCTATAACTACCAAACGTAATTTTTGAATTCAATATCTTCTGAATCATACAAATGTGGCACAGACTTTCAAGATTTTCTACCTCAAATTATCTTTCTGATGGAAGCTTTTTCGATGCTTATATTTTCTCAAAAACAGTTTTGATTAAAATAACATAGGTATATTTAACATATGTAACACAGTAAAGTGTTGAATCTTCTAAATAGTTTTGGGAAGTCTCTTAATTCGGAAGTAATTTCGTAAACGGTGGTATAACAGGTAAACCTTAAGATATGTTGTGAGTAACTAAAGAAATATGGAATAATCTTAGGCTATCCCTGAACTGGGCCCTGGTTGTTTTGCCATTAGAGTAGCCCTTCAACAAACATTACAGTTATATATTTCGGACTGTTCCTCCCTACCCCTCTGCCATTGACGCAGTCTTTTAAAATACTATTTTTATTTTTACCATCCAGTATGTTTGTATGTTTTTCCTTTTTTGTGGTTTCTTCTATGTAACCTTTTTCATTATTCTTATCGTCTTCATTACTTAATATTATACTGTTATTTATCAATATCACATAATTAATTTCCACTTATGTTTCATTTCTATATATTTTATTAACCTTAACTTTTCTTTATTGCCTTTCTTTCCCACTTTCATTTCCGTTCAGAGTCTACCATTATTCACTTCGTTACTATGTTTTTGGTATCACTCATTACCTTCCTCTCTTCGTATGTTCATTGGTTACATCTATAACCTAATATCACTTCCCACTTCTATCCACCACCCTTATTTTTCATCGTTCCATGTCCTACCTTACTTTGTCATTTCTTCTGCTTCCCACCCATCAATTATATGCTCTAAAACACAGCCCTTTAAAATGAGCAACAATTCATCTCAAGAATATTTTTTTCCCCCTGTGATATCAGCCGTTTCCGAGGTGTCATTATTGGCTTGAATTCTTCAGTACTTCGTCATCTTGTTAAAGTGATATCGCTATTGAGTTGTTTTAAGAGATGTCGCCGAAAAAATTGGAATTTTAAGGCCAGTGAGTAGCGACTCGCTTTTAAACATGTAACTATTCATTTTCTTTATCCCTCTTGTACCTAAAACAAGAGTGTGACAAAAATTATTTGTGTAAAGGTTTAACTCCATGAAGTGAATCAGAGAGCGAGTGTGACGAATGTGAGATAGCTCTAAGCTCTATAGACCCTGGGCTTATTTGAGCATCATTTTAGCGATTTCATTCATAGTCCGATATGACTTGCCCAGTTAAATGACATTAACTAAAAATGGGGATACATTCGCATAGGGGTCTCCACTACTTTTTATAAAGCTTCTATAATTTTCTTTCTCTCTCCCACGCGCGCGCGCGCGCGCACACACACGCGCACACACACACACACACGCACACACACACACTTTTTTCTAATTTACGTCATATAACAAAGTTAACAATATTAATAAAATAATGTTTGAGTCCTGGATCCATAGAGCTTAAAACTTCAAAATTGATATTTTTGGGTGGCGTGTCTGCCTCACGTTCAAGAGGTTCCGAGTTCGAATCTCGGTAAGGGCGAGTTACCTGGATAAGGCGTTTTCCGGGGCATTTCCTTGTCATGAAAGAGAATGTTGGGAACTCTAAGCTCTATGGGAAATGGGCTCACTTGAGAATCATTTCAGCCATTTCATTCATATTCCATTTCATTTCGTATTTTGTTTAAAATATAGTTTATTGCAGATATGTTTTCAAATATGTTATAACTAGGGCCCAGAAGTTGTTGACCTAAAACTTCTTTAAAATGAGCTATAAAATGCCCTTAAACTATAAAAAATGCACATAAATGTAAAAAAAAGACCTAACAAAAATTAACAAATTTTTTCATAATAATAAGTTAATAACGGTCACAGACAAATAAGGAATATATGGTTCGAATAACCAATTTTAAAATTAACTTTCTTAGTAAATAATGCAATTATTGCTACTAAATAATAAATAAATTAAAAATACATCAGATCATTTTCAATTTTATAAAATATATGTTTCCGACATACTCTGAAATATACTGTTTCAAACGGGACGCAGTTGACTGCTTTTGTTTCGGCATTTCAATTCTACAACACAACAAATTTACACACCTCACAAACTACTCTCCTTACTGCGACACTTCTAGCTCCTGAGATCATGACTGATACAATCCACACGTATTGCATGATGTAATCGGCGATTCCTCGAATTGATGCGTCATAAATTCATCAGCACCGTTAGGACGCTGACCTGTGTTAATTACATGTTTACCACACTTACAAAGTTACTATTTCATAAAAGATTATGATATAAATGAACTTTTAATCACAGATTATTTAAAAAAAGCCAAAAAGCCCATGGGTTACGGTCAGGTCGGCCACGGGAATGGAACCCGGGCCTCCCGAATGCGGGCTACAGATGAAAATGCCTAATAAATTCGTGAAAAAGAAAGAAAATGACCGGAAAGTGCATCTAAATGTTAAAAAATGTCTATTATAAAAATGTGGAAAAAATGCATTTTGATGACCTATAAAAACCATATATATCTAACGTATATGTTCCAGAATGCACTTACTTTCCAATAAGCATCATCTGTGACTATTCAGAAAAGAGTTGACGTTTCATCAAAATCCGGGCCCTAGTTATAACTCTTGTACAGCTATACATAAGCTTACACACGATTAAATTTCGTTATTTTAAAATAAACTAATATGTATCTACCACTCTCTTGATATGCTATGAGAGCACTTCCATCTGATTATGAGCAGCAGTGCAATGTAAAACGTTGACTCGATATTTCTATCGTAACATATATACTTAGTTGCACGTATGCTAGTCTAGATTAGCAAGTCACATTTCCATTGCTTCATATGAACAACCATGGTTCAAGTCCCGGCTATGGCATTGAATTCTTCATCTGACTCTACCTTTCAAAACCTTGCCTTACACACGGCTAGTGTGAAATAACAATTAATACTTATTATGAATAATGCTGAAGATAGATCCAGTCTTTGGTAAAGTTTGAATTCAAGAAGCGCTAGAAGCTTGGTGGCGAAGGAAAAGTGAAAAAGCAGTGCCACTACATATTATTTTACTACTTTGCTTTATCAGAAGTAAGCGGATGACATCAACTCGTGACAGGGTTTCATCATCCTGACGGAATGACCAGGGAGCAGAGATATGAAAGGAACGGCAACGTATGCAGTTGAAAATGTTTGAGAGGAGAGGGGAAATTACGCTCCTAGTTTAGTGTAAATAGCATAGAGAAGCACATGCAATAGCCAAGAGAAGAGGACAAGATGTAATTGCAAATGTGAAAGTGCTTATGAAATGATTATAGGAACGCAGGGGATTAGAAAAGAATCGAGAACTAAGCGCGGGGAGGGGCGATTGGCAGGGTTGCCAAAAGTGATTTGATCTAAAACGTGGCTAGGTAAATCTCAGGAAGGGAGGTGAGAATAGAGGGGAGTCATTAGCGATAGAGAATCTGAGCAAATGATATAGCATAAAAGCTTCTAATAGAAAATGAAGGACTTCAAAAGCGCAAATTGAAGTTCAATAACCGTAATAAGGAAAGGGGAGTAATAAAAGCGAGAAATTTTGGAAATATGAGGTCAAGAAGAACACATTCTTTTGTAGTGTTTAACGCCCGCTTTGACTACATGCGGCATCGCAGGCGGTAACACTGATGATACATGAACTCGGTGGACTGAGATTACGGGAGAAACCGGAGGAAAGCCGCACCACAGATCTCATATGCGGTCGCCTGGGATCGAACCGGGGCCGCTTTGGTGAGAGTCGAATGGTTTAATCAGTTGGCCACGGCGCGGCCAAGAAGAACACAGCTGAATGAAGTGATCATAAGTTGAAATAAGAGTCAAACGATATAAAGAGAAGGACAAAAAGTGGGCAAATAGGAAGGGAAGGAAGTTAAAATTAACAGTCGAAAGAAGCAAGCACATGGGTGTATTGAAGGACTGCTCTAATGGCTAAAGGGCCAGGATCCACACCAGAGGTGGCCCAAGATGTACTATATTCAGTATTCAATAAATAATTTATCTGCCAGAAACAGAGTAGCAGATGAAGGGCCAACTTTGCGCAAGAGAGCAAATACATGCTATTTATGTACAATAAAAGCATTAAATATGTTGGTGTTTCCATCAACAGTCAGTATGTCACTGGTTACAAGAGGTTATTTATTACAAAACAAATGTTTATTAAATTTTATTAAAATTAATTTAATTAAAATTATTATTATTAATAATGAAGTAAGGTATGGAATATGAAATAATATATGTAAAAGTCCTGTCACATTCACAAGGCTTTCTGTACTTTAATAATACCTATAACCATTTCCGGTATATTTGCATTTACATCTTCTCTGTGTACACTTTGCTACAAAATATTTTTGCAAAAGATTATTATTATTTTATTAATAGAGATAAACTTTCATTAAAATGTACATATTTCGCTGTAGATATAAGAAGAACAGATACTTAGACTAAAGCGAGAGTACGATTTTAGCCGGTTGCATTGTGGTCGCATTTTTCAGGGAATTTCAGCATTTCCTTACCCCCACCAATTCTCAAACTAACCTTTGCATGGACATTTTTGCGAAAATTATGATCTTGGACTGGCCTCTGAAGTCTTCTCCATTCTGAATATGGAGTAACTGGTACCTCGTAGGAGATAGACTAAATCTTACTTATGCAATTTCGTTATTTTTATTTATCAACGACGCTGTCAATTGTCAGGATCACATCAAGCTGGAATTTCGATTCGCAGACGTTCTTTTATATACATGCCAGTAAATATACTGACATGGAGCTTAGGCCTTTAAGTACACTTAAAAACCTCGGTTGGGCCTATTTCTAAAAAATGCTTCTTCTTGGATACAGGGAACCTCAAAATTTATGGTTCCAAATAAACTTTAGAAATGGAATTTTTGTGTGGAATGCAACATCTATCTATCTACTCTATCTACTGTATGTGGTACATAAAGATCACAGCTTCAGTTTTGGACTGAATATTCCTAAATATTTTTGATATAATATTAACACAACAATAATATTAATAATAACCATAATAGCTATAACAGTAATAACAATAACAGCAACAATAATAGCAATAATAATAAACGATGATACTTAATTTAGCCTCTAGACATCCCTTAAGAGCAAAGACCTGTTTACACTTGGCAGTGTTCATTAAATAGGCTCCAAACGTGAGCAAATCCTTGGGAGCTTTTGTCCTATTACTGATGCTCGTTCCTTTCTCTGATCCCCTTTTCTACTCTTATGCTACTTCCACTTTTCCTGTCGCCTGACTTTTCCACATTGCACTTTTCACAAATTGCAATCACTGTAATTGTCCTTTCTGCCCTGCTTGGTAGGTACTTGTTGATTTATGTTTGGCAGCAGCTGTCTTCATGCTTCTCCGTCTTTTTCGTTGGTATGCATAATTAAAAATATTATTATCCGAAAATGTAAGAAAACACTCTCCCATAGAGTTGTTTACTATACATTTGAAATAGATATTGTTACATTTTACTGCTCTGACACGGGATTGTATGTGGGGATGGTGTTCTCGATGCTGCGACAAAAGATGCTATTGCTGCGTCCTATCCAGATCTCGCAGTCGTTTTAATCTGAGCTTTTGCTCAGATCCGGCGTCTCAGGATGAGCAATTCCTTTATATGTTATCCATGGCTGCTGCTCCAGTCGTTGCATGAGAAAAACTGAATTCAACGTCGTCTCGAACGAGGGAATTAACTTTTCATATACTGAGAACATAATTCCACTTTTCTTCTTAAATTAATATAATTTAAATCTTTTAGTATCTAACAAATTTACACAATAAGTCGTAGCGTAGATATACAATAAACTTGATCAATGCAATTGAATTGCATTTACACAGAAATTGTGAATATAGTTTATAATCTCTATAGTTTTTTACACGCCGTTCCGGCACAGAACTATACGAGCGCTGTTCAATAAAGAATGATCATAATTTTCTTACGGTCATAATTTTTCGCACTAAAATTCAATCTTATTATATTCTGTTAGCTTAATGTGAAACAAGCACGCCATAGTAGTTTCATTGTTGGTACTCTTGGTTCCCACCTGTGAGAATCAGGTATGTTCAGACAAGTCCAATATTGCCTACCGCTGCAATGGAGGTAACATGCGAAGAACAATATGTAGCTTTGAAATTCTGATTTCGTCTGGACAAATCTTCAGTTGAGGGCTAAACAATGTTACAGGAGGCCTATGGAGAGTATGTTCTTTCCTACAGCACAGCTCGAAGGTGGTTTAAAATGTTTTGAGAGGGGAGACAATCAATTTCAAGGAAGGTGGACCCGGTGCTCCAGTTACTGCTCTTACGGAAGAAGACATCAACACTGCTCTTGTCATTGTGAGAGAGGAGCGACGAATTACCTTAAGATCACTTTCTGAAATACTAAATATTTGGAACATTTATATTGTTATAGTATAAATTTATAACACATAAATAATATATAATATACTAACATATAAATGATGTTATTTAATATTTATATTTGTTATTTATACTGAACATTTGCATGTTCAATACTGAACATTGGGTGCCACACACAGGCTGGTGACAGAAACATTACACATGAGACGTGTTTGTGCGCGATGGGTTCCAAGACTATTGATTCCCAAACAATATGACAGTCGCATGCAAGTCTGCATGCAGTTAAAGTTGATGTTGGAGGAAGATCCGGAGTTTCTTTCAAACGTAATCGCTGTGATGAATCTTGGCTACATCATTTTGATTCTGAGAGCAAACAGCAAAGCTCAGTGTGGCAATCTCCTTCATCACCAACCCCCCAAAAGGCAAAGGTGGTTGCTTCTGCTGGGAAAGTTATGGTCATCTAATTTTTTGATATTCATGGAATGGTTGTACCTGCACACACATAAGTAACTGGACAATACTGTCCATGTCCTGAAAACATTGCAAGTCCATATCAGGCGCAAAAGACCACTTTTCCGTGAAGCAGGCTGAATGCTGCACCACGATAATGCGCGGCCGCATATTCTCAATGTTGTTGCTGAATATCTTTCAAAAATCAACGTGAAGTGCATCCCTCACCCTCCCTATAGTCCGGATTTAGCCCCATGTGACTTTTTTCTATTCCCTAACTTGAAGAGACGCCTTCATGGGAGGCATTATCCATCATCAGAAGCAGTGGTGAAGGCTGCGGAGGCGATTTTGAAGGATCTCTCAAAAATGGTTTCCAGCATGTCTTTGAAGACTGGCAGAAATGTTGGTACAAGTGCATCGCGTTTAGGGGAGACTATTTTGAGAAGGACCATCAAAATTATGAGGATGAGTAAAGGTACACTGTGGAAAAAAAATTGTGATCATTCTTTATTAAACAGCCCTCGTATGTCTGTTCTTCTTCAACGTTACACGATCAAAAGACGCTATCTTTGCTAGCTGCTTGTCCAAGATTATTTGTTTCCTTTCGTTGCTATAAGTACCAAACAAACTTCTTTTTCACTGGTCCACGTCAACATATTACGTCATGTCATTTTTGTAACCACCAATGCTAATACATTACATCATATTATATACATATTGCATCATATCATGACGCACTGAATTTCACACTTTCATTTCTTATGCATATTAACTTTTCCATATCGATCCTTAATCCATTAAACATTTAAATTTTTCAACTCTTGGGCCCTAAACCAAAACAACTGTTACAGCTCTAAGTTTTAGTTTCTTCAAAAAAGTACACTTTGGGTAAAACAACATTTGATGGATAGAGTCAACATGAAAAATTCAATGCCATGGCCGGGATTATGTTAGGGCGGTACATTGACCATGGTAGCTCAAAGGTTAAGAGCGACTGGACGGAAACCAGGAGATCCGTGGTTCAAATCCCGGCCATGGCATTGAATTTTTCATGTTGACTCTATCCATCAAATATCTTAGCCTATATACGGCTAGTGTGGAGAAATGATTAATTTCCATCAATTAACTAAAACAACATTTTTCTAAAAAAAAAAAAAAAAAAAAAAAAAAAAAAAAAAACAGTGCAGAATTTTAATTTTTCTTTTCTTAATTTGATGACTGACGTAAATTTATGTGAAGCAGCAGTTTCTAACAGAGATCAAAGAGTGCCACATCAATTCTCCCTTTAGCCAACTGCCCAACATACACTCTTACAAGAAGACCGATTTAAATATGTAATTTAACTTTCAAAAATTCTCTCAGGTAAACTTTCGATATCGAATATTTGGGCTGCATTCAGTACTGTCTTTGTCGTGTGTAAAGGGCCAAAGAAAGTATCTATAATTCCATTGAAGGTGCTTGACAACGATCTAACTCGATTCTGCTTAGTAAGAACATCCTCTTGTATCTGTATTGCACGTGTTCCACTATCTGCTTGCTAGTCTAACCTAATTATCTTGACGTAACGCCTGCTGCCAGTACTTGCAACATTTATCCCATCCCATGCGAATAGACTTCACTCTGGTAAGGTAAGACAGCTTCGTGTATATAAACCAATCTTATTATTCTGCACAAATAAACCACGGTGCGCCTAATAAGGAGAAACGAACAAATTATAACATTTCAGGATATTAACAACTTGGAAACAAGATGTTTGTGATCTATAACGCCAATCCAGTTCAGGGGTTAACAAAAGTTTGTATTGGTAAACATTTTATATTTCATAGATATTAATTTAGTTAGATCGCGTAAAATGCAAGATATTTCTAGTTTAAAATCTTTTTTCTGTAGTTTGAACATTAGCAATGCGAAAGAATACGATCGTGTTAAAAACTGAGCGTTATATACCTATGGTACTAATGTAGTTACGATGTTTTCCTCAAGTATTTATTTCAATTGTTCCATTTATATCCAACATCTAACTGCGGTATTCGACCTTGGAAACATATTGGCAAAGGTGTTAACCCATATACACATCTTTATTCTTTGTGTTTTCGTTAGATCACACACATTTACACTCTCATTAATACTCTGAGGATACTAGGGGATAATCTTAGGAAAAAATTTCCACTCGCCAGCCGGGGATCGACCTTTAACAAGTGCTGAGCTCTAGGACCAACTTTTCAAATGATTAGTATTGGGGTTACTA
>CM060947.1:177574433-177734433 GCA_030765055.1 Mantis religiosa | reverse complement strand
ACGAAATATTTTCACGTTAGCTATGTGAAATTGGTTGTACTGACACATACTGGATCCGAAATCATGCCACATTTTTTTTAAATTCAAGTCCTTCAACGTAATTCATATCGGACGATGAATGAAATGGATGAAATGATGCTCAAATTAACCTAGGGTTTATAGAACTAAGAGTTAATCGAAACTTACCTTTCAGGATAAGTGAAAATCCTGTAAAAAGTCTTATCTAGATAGCTCGGGACCTCTCGAATGCGAGGCAAACACGATAACACCAAGCTACAGAGGCGAGCTCTTGCTAAACACTCCCAAAATTAGACCAACACTCTTTGTGTGCTGAAAAATACCATTATTTTAAACACTTTTTGCTGAGGAAGCTGCGGTGCTTCGTTTAAGCGCTAGACGAGTTAATGTCAAAGCAACCTCTGCTTATCCAGTGATTCCCGTATGTAGCCGTAATATCATGACGTACTTCAGCACCAAAGTGAACTGATGTATCATTACGTTGAAACCTGTCTGAATTGAAGAGGAGGCAAAATTTGTTGCAGAACTAATAAGTAATTATAAACATTGACTCGGGTCGGCAAAATGCATGGTCCTATTAAGAGGTTTTATCTATTGAGTGGCGAATTCGAATACAAAAAATCGATTCATTCGGTTCGTGGTAGTTCTCGAAATGTTCTCGAAATCTGAATGTGTATTCGATTACAATGCAAGGTTCTCGTTACGTTTTGTCCTGAGTGCTGTTCTCGAACACTTTTTGCCCAAAGCCAGCCCGAAGTTCTCGTTAGGTGCAGGTGCACTGAGGTGGAATTTGAATCCAGATCTCGATTCAGTTTCATAGATTCTGATTGGTGCCCACAGATTCACATCTTAAAGGGGGGGGGGGAAGTGAGCTGGTTGACAAATAGACATTGTAATAGGGCGAGGCATGTTTACTGTATAGATAAAATATACGGGTAATGAACCTGCTTACATGCCAAGGTTATAGGACTATCCCAAAACAATTATTTCAATAGGTAATCATATATTTAAATTACCAAATCGTGGGAGAAAGGAATGTATATTACGAGATATGTAACTATAACGAATGAATAACTGTTTTAAATTCGAACCCAAGTTCAAATTTATAATGTTGACGTACTATTGATTTCCAAGTGCACCATATCATATAAAATATAGTTAGGTATACGTAAAGCCCTGTTAATGAGAGTTTGACAATGAATATAATGTATTATTGAGCTATGTCTTCCTTCCTGATATTAGTTCAATTATTAATATGCATAAGCAAGTGGTCAATAATGACTCATTTCTTTTCGTTTTAACATATTAGTACGTGCTGTCACATTCTTTCATGCTTTGACACTGCCTTGAAATATGTTCAACATTTCTTGGCTTGAAATAAAATGTCTTCCTGATCAGAAACACTGCAGAATAGTGACTACAACACAGCAAAGCAATTAGTCATAAGCGTTGCAACAGTGAATTAGAACAGCAATAAACGATTCAAGATTGTATATGCCAATTGTTTATATTTGTATTTCCTGCCTATGGAGACAATAACCAAACATCATCATCATCATCATCATCATCATCATCATCATCATCATCATCATCATCATCATCATCATTATATAATTATTCTTGTTGTTTCTCTGTATGTTTACACATATGCACAATACACATAAACACAATGCCCAAGGCGGCACTCGAACCCGCGACACTCGACGCAGCGAAACGCCAGATATATCCGCTCCAGCGATCCCGAGCACTTGCATTCGAATGCAAGCAAAAGTTCTCGTTTGTAGCAAAATCGATTCGCAGCATGTGACGTCATCCGAAAAAAACTTGCATTCGAATGCAAGCAAAGTTCTCGTTTGTAGCAAAATCGATTCGCAGAATGTGACATCATCCGAGAGCTTGCATTCGAATGCAGGAAAGTGTTCTCGATTCGCAGCATGTGACGTCATCCGAGTGATTTCATCCGAGAACTTGCATTCGAATGAAAGTTTCGATTCTTCAAAGTATTCGAATACAGTGTATTCGATTCTTAAAATCATTCGATTCTGCCCATAACTAGTTTTATCCAATACCGGTGCATACATTAAGATCAAATCTGAGTTGATGTGACCTCTGAAATGTAGCATTGGGATTTTCGAAGGCCTAAAACTTGTCAATTCAGAGAGATAAATAACTGAAAATTGTGAAAATTGTTTCATCTGTGAACATGACATGGCATGCAAAGAGTACATCATTTTCAATTTTGTCCAGATATTTCTAACAAAAATTCTGACGCAGGGGATAGTTTTCAGGTCTCATTTCGTGGACCTTTCCAAGGTGAAAAGGGCACAACAGCATTTCCTGCAGAATTAATTCCACAGTGCTACGACTTAGGTGCAATTGTCGAGCAATGACGCGAGTACTAGTTGTACTTGTACTCATGCACCGCAACACATCTTCCTCATTCTGAGGAGTCAGTACAGGACGTGGCCCTCCTTGATCTTCTGCTCGTCTATCCAAAGAGAAATTGCTGGTGTTTTATGAGAGCATGACAGAATATGTCACGCCTATACACTGTGTTTACCGCAGTGGGCGTGCATTCCGTCTTCTGCGTTGATACTAACTCGTCTAGCACCGCAGACGAGCACCGCAGCTAAAAGTTTTCCTTGACTAAATGTGTTTAAAATAATGTTATTATCAGCTCCCGAAGTTTGCTGGTCTAATTTTGGGACACCTGTATATTGTTAAATGTAATTTTATAGCTATTTTTGAACAGTTAAATGTTTAATCGTTCCAAAAGTAACCATAGGTTCAGTTATACAATTTCAAAATAATTTTCTAATTTTGTGCCAAACTGAAGGTTCGAGTATTTATATAACCGATTTTAAAACTAACATTCCCATGTAGAATTCTTATACATGCTGTGATGCTTAATTGGTAATTGTATTCTGTTGGCACAGTTTAGGTGCAATAAATCCGAGTTTTGGCGCCGATTAATTACTGTAGATGAAATTTGGATACACCCTTATACATCCGAAACAAAAAGTGCAAACAGTGGACTGATTAGGGGGAACCGGCTCCAAGATAAGCATAAACTGTTTTTTTTTTCGGCCGGGAAAGTGATGGCGACGTTTTATTTTTTTGAATAGTCATGGAGTTATTTTAATTGATAATCTTCAAACAGGAAAAAAGTGACAGGATCACACTACGCATCATTACTTGACAAGCTGAAGGCAGAACTTGTGGAAAAACGGCCACATTTGCAGAAAAAGAAAATCCTCTTTCACCAAGACAATGCACCATCTCACACCCTAGCGACTTCTTTTTGCTCCCTCATCTGAAAATTGCGCTCGGAGGACAGAGATTTTCATCAAATGAAGAGGCAATCATCTTCGTGAACAATTATTTTCCAGAGATAATCGTCGATCACTATTTGGATGGGTTGCTGGGAGAAGTGTGTAAAGTTACAAGGAGACTGTGTTGGAAAAAAGGTCTGAAAAAATGTCTTGTATATTTATTAGGTCGTATAAGATGGTTTTATGACAAATGAAATTGCACATATTGAATTTTCTTAAAATAACTGCAGTCCTTTTTCATTTTGAATAACTTCTGCACAAATGGTCAATCGTAAGATAGAACAAGATTTAGAACATATAGGTCTCCTTATAGCTAAAATGAATTTTAAAAGTTTGATGATGTATGTGATTCTTCTTCTCCACGTAGATTATATCAAGGAAGACATTTAAAATGTATTTTCTTCTGTTTTGTGATGAACTAATATTATGAAGTTCTCCTATGCTGCAATAGCCGATACACGAAGACGATCTATCTCAGTTGTGGCCACGAACGGATATTTTTAGGAAACAATTTACCACAAGTATAAAGGAATTCCTCAACATCTTTTTAAATATTTCAATTATTTAACTATGTTTGAAAGTGAACAAAAACACATCGTAATATAGATGAATAAATCACTTTTGAAGCGTCCTTTTTCACTTTATACTATTAAACTAAACAATTATTTTAATTACTTTTTAATATTAAATCTTGCACATTTAAACTTGCAATCGTGTTCTCTCACGTCTATGTTCTGTATCGTTCACTCTTAGAATGACTTTTTCCTTTTGTAAAACGAAGATTTTTTATTTTTGCTTAGCCATGGTGATTACATATTACTTATTTACTATGTCACACAGCAACGAATGCAATCGTTTTAATTATATGATTAATTACATAATTTCATTTTCGAAACTTAATTTAACAATTAAATTAACAAAAACATTATGAAAATAACTTTAAGTTTATAAAAACATCATAAAACAAATTAACATTACTTATTCTTTTCCCTTCAGAGACCGTATTAAAGTAAATGTACATAGCACACAATTTATAGATATTAATATATTCCCCTGAGGTAACCATTTCAGTATATTCCGTTTATTGGTTTGGATTTTCCATTATCATTACTTTCTCATTAGTAGGGCCCGGATTTTGATGAAAAGTCATCATTTTTCTTAGTAGTCATACACGATGTTTATTGGAAATTAAGTGCATTCTGGAATAAATACGTCAGATATATATGGTTTTTTAGGTCATCAAAATGCATTTTTTTCCACATTTTTATAATAAAGTCATTTTTAACATTTAAATGCACTTTCCGGTCATTTTATTTCTTTTTCTCGAATTTATAGAGCATTTTCATCTGTAGCCCGAAAACGGAGGGCCCGGATTCGATTTCTGTGGCGGATCTGACCCTGACCCATGGGCTTTTTGGGAGAATTTAAAATATTTGTGATTAAAAGTTCATTTATATATTTTATATGAAATAGTAACTTTGTGTAATATGTGGTAAACATGTAATTCACGCAGGTCAGCGTCCTAACAGTGCTGGTGAATTTATGACGCATCAATTCGAGGAATCGCCGATTACACCATGCAATACTTGTGGATAGCATCCACAGAAAAACATCTGCGAGCTCTTCAAAATGTGAAAAAAAAGGACAAGCGTCTCAGTTACTGTTAAAAGAAACGGCTTTGACGTCAAGTAACAAGTCATTTTCCTTTTATAAAGAATTATGTGAAGTATTTGTTAGTGTAAATATTCCGCTAGGACAATTAATTCCGAATTACATTTTCTTGAACGTCACACTGGTCATACAACTCCAAATGAATCACTTTTGCGTAAAAGTTACCTACAAAAATGCTATGAAGACACGTTAAACCGAATACGTGAATGTGTGAATGGGGAAAAAATATTTATGTATCAATTGATGAGACAACCAATTCAGAGGGGCGTTATGTGGCTAATGGTACGCTAGAAGCTACTAGTGCCAGACAAATGCTTCTACTAACCTCAGAGGTTATGGAAGCTGTTAACCACTGTCAGATATGCAAACTGTTCGATAAATCCATGTGTTTATTGTGGCCTAGTGGAATACAGCATGACAATGTGCTCCTCTTCCTAACAGACGCGGCGCCTTATGTGGTAAAGGCGGCAAAATCGATCCAATTATTTTACAGTAAGACGGTGCATGTTACGTGTTTGGCCCATGCTTTTCATCGAATTCATCATGGAGGAATAGGTCACATCAATATTTCCAGAAGTAGATACACTAATTTGCACAGTAAAGAAAATATTTTCGAAAGCGCCAACCCGAACTGTGTATTTCAAAGATAAAGTCCCTAATATAGCTTTGCCCCCCGGCACCAATTTTAACACGCTGGGCTACATGGTTAAGTGCACTGTGACAATTTTCAAATAGTAAGAGAAGTAGTGAATAGCTTAGATAGGGTAGATGCTAAGGTTATTGAGAGCGCACAGGATCTGTTTTCTGATACTCAAATCCAACGTAAATTAGTTTCATTAAATCAAATTTTGCAGTTTTGATGGATACCATAACCCGCCTTGAAGAAAGTGGCATGGCATTGGATAAGTCGGTTGAGTTAGTGAGGATTGCGGAAGAGAGGACACAAAAATAATGTAAAAGGTGAGATTGGGGACAAAATTAGACAGAAACTAAAATTTGTGTTGGACAAAAATAAAGGATACCAAACAGTTTGTCATACTGCCAATATCTATCAGGAGAAAACTTCAGAACTGATATTTTTGAACAGGATTTAACAGGCAGTGACAGTGTTTTTAATATGCATCTATAACATCTGTGGAAGTGGAGAGAAGTTTCTCAAAGTATAAAGCAGTTTTAACTGACAACCGCCGTTCCGTTACTTTTGATAACTTGACCATGGTGGTGTACTGCAACACTAAGTAAGGTATGTTTTGGCTAATTGGTACAGTAACTTATTTTTTATATTTTATGAAATTGAAAATGACCTGATGAATTTTGAATTTATTTATTATTTAGTAGCAATAATTGCATTGTTTACTAAGAAAGTTAATTTTAAAATGTGGTTATTATAACAATATATTCATTATTTGTCTGTGACGGTTATTAATTTATTATTATGAAAGAAATTGTTAATTTTAGGTCATTTTTTTACATTTTATGTGCATTTTTATACTTTAAGGGCATTTTATAGCTCATTTTAGATAATTTTTAGGTCAACAACTTCCGGACCCTACTCATTAGCGTCTCTTGGTCATGCAAAGAGCAGAGAATTTAAAAAACATCACTCAACGAGCAGCTCTTAAAAATTTGACTGCCTGGCATTTATGTTATAGTTACAGGTAAATATGTAATAATACAATATATGTAAACGCTTATTTGCATTAACAAAGTAAATAGAAGAATACACAATTTTAATAATAATTTATTAAGGAATTGGTGGAGGATGCATCATGAATCAGGTTAACCTTTTTCTGTGCACTGAATGAGATGGCGCTTATGTTGTAATAATAACATTAAAGCAAACGATCGTGTCCTTTAGCATTGTGTCTTCAGCTTTAATAGCCTAAACTTAAAACAGTTTTAACGTTTCAGTGCTTTTACTGCATTATATATAATATTACTGAGACTGTTTTGAATTATTTTTAGCTATTTACTTTATTTATTCCAGGATTTAAGAGAAATGTCTATAACCTTAGAGGTAATTGATACACAATACACAAATGGAACTGCAAAAGTTAGTGGAGCCATTATAGAAGGCACATCTATTCCATGGCGACCCATATTCTTTCTTTTATTTCTCTGCAAAATTGCAGTTAACAATAACAACACAAAAGGCTTTTGAAATCTGGGACGCTCTGCACGAAATAAGCAATAATTGATTTGGAGGAGAATGACCTAGTTCTTGCGACGATTTGCACACTCCAATTGTCACGTGGGCTGGTGTCCAAGCTCAATGAGAAGGAACCGGAAATGTGACAATACAAATTCTGTGCCAGACACATTGAGAGGTCACTTCTCAGTACGTGATCACCCCGTCGTTTTATAACCTCTTTAGTTACGGAGACACATCCAACATGCGTCTACGCAACAGTTTCGTGTTCTTCTTAAGACACCCTAGGCTAGACCTTCTGTCTTGGTTCAATGTTTAATTAATACATTTAAAATATTTATTAATAGAATATTAACATTGACCACTTTTAGGTTCCTTTATAAAACCGATACTTCTCATATATCAGAACTGACGTAGAAGGAGACCTGTATAACGAAATGGTGAGGGAAGCAACCCTTCTCAAGGTTGTGTAAGGCAAACTTGGACAGTTTTAGTAAAGATAGCTTGTCTAAGAAATGAAAACTGAGTACTGCCCTACTAGTTTAGAAGCGGAAAGGTGCCAGTTTCTCCATCAGACTTAACCGTTAATAGTTCCGTAACCTAACACTTGGTGTGAGGTATGGACAGGTGCAGAGGTAGAACATAGTACTCGTGTGGAAGATCTTTAGTGCCGTGCTCCTCTGGGAGAGAAGGGTGCGAAGAGATGAGACAATGATCGGACAAAGAAGAGAGTAGAGTCCAGATTTCAACTCTCCAGTGATAGCTGGCGTATCCCTTACATACCAAACTGCGAACCGAGATTCGCAGATCGTCCCAATTTTCAGAGGACGGTGTCTTACATAGGATATACCCATTGCAATGTAATGTCTCTACCGCTGACAATAAAACACCAAGCAGATAAAAGGTGAAGCAAAATGAGAAGTAAAGTGAAATGGAGGGACAGGAAATCGGTGATGTTTTTAACTTCCCCAGCATTCGCCTAACGACCCGCAAATGCCTCCGAAAGGACCCACAAGTCGAGAAGGTTGGCTGAGATGATGGAACCCACGTTTTCTACGCCACTCTCGAGTCACCTTGTCTGGCGATACCAATGATCTCTCCAAAGAAACCAAGATATCTCGCTAGCATTTAGATTTTTTGTTTATCTGTTTCAGTTTATATGCCTCCTTTAACATCTAAGGTCATATCAGCAGATTTTTCGTTTGGAACAACTACGAATTGACAAAGATGTTAATTATTGTATGAATCTTTGGAATTTTAGTTTGATTTTCTCTTTAAACTGAGTTCGCGCACACATTTTTTATTCTCATTCATATGTACTTTCAGACACTAGGGAGGACGGAGAATGTTTTTTGGGACCTCTTGGTTTGGAGCGGTCCAAATGCTAACCGCCAGACCACAAAGATAATCCATTTCTGAAATCCATTTGGCATTTCATTTCTGTCAAATCATAGACAATAGGGATGGAAATGCATCATAAACTATGCTTTCCAAGGAAGTTAAACACTCAGGGAAGTACATTGCCTTTCTTAATGCATTTCATTAACAGAGTGAGTCAAAAAATGACAACGCTTAGTATGTTGTGCAGGACGACAAATTGATCATCTTCCAAGCATGTTCCAATGGATCATCATGTTCTGAAACACACGGTTTTGGCACACTAAACCATCAAAGTGTCTCTTTCACGTGTCACCAATACAACGAACAAACGGTATGCAGCACAGAGCAATTTAACATTACAAACAGGGTTAAAACTGGGTACATCCTGCGTCAATGCAGAGCCTACATCAGCGGCGCTGAGCTTGACGGACATGCTCCAATAAGTGTGGTCGACCTGAAAGAATGGCAATTGCTCCATTTACTTGTGCAATGATTACTCGTGTACTCCTCTGACGTTACAGAAGTAGCGTACACCATGGTTTTCATACTAGTCCAGTGTGTAAGATTTGGTGTTCATATTGGCCCTGGAACTGGTCCTCCTCTACCAATCCATTCATTGGGTTATGTAACATTGAGGCGATTCCACACATTTCTCACAAAGTGTGGTGGAGCTCCGTCATGCTGCAGGCACATTACCTGCCGAATATATAGTGGGACGTCCTCCAATAAGGTAGGCAAAATATCTCTAAGAAATGCGAAGTAGATCGGTGCTGTTAGTCTGTTTGGGAGTTAATGTGGACTAATAATATAGTCAGCAATTGTTATTCCAGCTCATAGGTTGATACTAAACATGTTTTGGTGACTTCGAACGTACGTGGATTTTCTCCGCTTAGGACACCAGTTCTCTAACTTTGGCGTTCTACAGCATCCAAAGCGTGTATTTCCGGACATAGGATTCTTCTTGAAAAATGATAAGTTTGTTGACCTGCGCAACATACTATGTGTTGCCGATGCTTTTTTACTCATCCTGTATAGTCCATTTTATAGTTAGGCATTACAACTAAGGCGTTCATAGCAGTAAAACGAAATCAGCTTCTATCACGGGATTTATTTCCTTTGGATAAAATATTCTGATGTCTTTGTTTGGCTAAAGTTTGAAACTGAAATTGAATGTTCATTTATGGGCTTTCTTAAATGCTTTGGTTCTCAGCGTGCCATTCTGTACTTAGCAGAAAAACTGATTTGAGGTTCGTTTACGTGTCCTAAATATGCGCCTTCCGCCAGGTTTGATCCCACGACTTTGGAACCAGAGACTAGCATGTTACCCCTAGACCATGGAAGACGACAGCTAAGTTAGGTATGAATCGATTCTTACTGGATGGAAGGGGGGTAGCAACGACTTCTAAGCGTATCTGGGTGATAGCGTGTCTGCTTCACATTCAAGAGGTTCCGAGTTCGAATTTCGAATATGTTGAGTTATCTGGATAAGGATTTTCCTGGAGTTTTATCATAAGAGATGAATGTCAGGTCATTAATTTCTATGGATCCTGAGTTCATTTATCATCATTTCATCCATTTCATTCATCGTGCAGTAAAATTTTCCAAGGCTTCTCCAGGCCTCTAGTGATGAATGCTTCGATTAAGACTATGTTGATCAGCTGTTACAAGTGTGTCAGTTGTTGCTTTCAATTCTTGCTATAAAAACTAAAGCTTGTTCATTGTACATCTCGCAAGGAAAGTTATTTCAAGGCATGGGTTACATTACATTAGTCACTAAAGTGGCTAACGAACAATTCATGCGTGAATAACATTTTGATGTAGGATAAATATATAAAAGGCACATAATGAAGAATAGCTGTGTGGACTATTTTAGGAGGAATTTCCTGGCATTGAAGTTCCAGGTAGAGAAACTTTTATATGTATTATTAATAAGTTTACGACAATAGGATCACTATACACATAAATTAAGAATCGAACAGAGAAAAATATTGATATATCTGATTCACCATTCGAAGGCCTTCCAGAACTGTATAAGACGTATTTCACAGCAAATTGGGTGTTTCAGAAACCTTTGTTCATATACCTTCTAAATTTTAAATTTGAGGCCTTACAGAGTGACTGGTTCATGAATTATAAGTTCTTGATGACATGGGCTATCAAGAACGGGTGTCTCAGAGAGGATGGCACCACTCAATATTGTACGTTACGTTAACCCATGTAATGCGGAAGTCATAGAACCAGAAACCCACCGTGTACGTAAAAATAGTACATGAGCACACATACGTGCCATCCTTCCCAGCTATGTAACTAGCTTATTATTAGGGCCCGGAAGTTGTTATCCTAAAAATTCTCTAAAAATGAGCTATAAAATGTCATTAGAATACAAAAAATGCACATAAAATGTAAAAAATGAGCTAACAAAAATTAAAAATTTCTTTCATAATAATAAATTAATAACTGATGCAGACAAATAATGAATATATGGTTCGAATAACCACATTTTAAAATTTTAAAATTAACTTTCTTAGTAAATAATGCAATTATTGCTACTAAATAATAAACAAATTCAAAATTCACCAGGTCATTTTCAATTTTATAAAATAAAATATGAAAAAAATAAGTTACTGCATCCATTAGCCAAAACTTAGCGCTGCAGTACACCACCATGGTCATCTTCAAGTTATCAAAAGTAAAGGAATGACGGCTGTCAGTTAAAACCGTTTTATACTTTGAGAAACTTCTCTCCACTTCCACAGATGTTATAGATGCATATTTGAAAAAACACTATGTCATTGACCGTTAAATTCTGTTCAAAAATATCGGTTCTGAAGTTTTCTCCTGACAAGATATCGGCAATCTGACAAACTGGTATTCTTTATTTTTGTCCAACACAGATTTTAGTATCTGTCTAATTTTGTCCGCAATCTCACCTTTTACATTTTGTATCCTCTCTGCCGCAATCCTCACTAACTCAATCGACTTATCCAATGTTCTTCAAGGCGGGTTATGGTATCTGTCAAAAATGCAAATTTTTTATTTAGTGAAAGCTAATTTACCTTGGATTTGAGTGCCAGAAAACAGATCCTGTGCGCTCTCAATTGCCTTAGAATCTACCGTATCAAAACTATTCACCACTTCTCTCACTATTTGAAAACTGTCACAGTGGTATATACATGCAGTTAACCATGTGCTAAAATTGGTGCCGGGGGCAAAGCTATATTAGGGGCTTTTTCTTTGAAATACATAGTTCGGGATGGCGCTTTCAGAAATATTTTCTTTACTGTGGAAATTAGTGTTGATCTGACCTGTTCCGCAATTTGATGAAAAGCATGGGCCAAACACGTAATATTGTAAAATGATTGGATTGATTTTGCCGCCTTTAAATGTAAGGCGCCGTATCTGTTAGGAAGAGGAGCACGTTGTCACGCTGTATTCCACTAGGCCACAATAAACACATGGATTTATCGAACAGTTTGCATATCTGGCAGTGGTTAACAGCTTCTATAACGTCTGAGGTTAGAAGAAACATTTGTCCGGCACTAGTAGTTTCTAGCGTCCCTATCACTACATTGGCTACAAAACGCCCCTCTAAATACTTGTCTCATCAATTGATACATAAATTTTCCCCCATTCACATATTCACGTATTCGGTTTAACGTGTCTTCATAACACTTTTGTAGGTAACTTTTACGAAAAGTTGATTCATCTGGAATTGAATGACTAGTGTGACGTTCAAGAAAATCTCGTAATTTGGAATTACTTAATTTTCCTAGCGGAATATTTGTACTAACAAACACTTCACATAATTCTTTATAAAAGTAAGACGATTTGCTACTTGACGTCGAAGCCGTTTCTTTTAACAGTAACTGAGACGCTTGTCTTTTTTCACATTTTAAAGAGCTTGCAAATGTTTTTGGCACCCAACATGTTGTACGGTGAACCGTTTGTCTGCAGCGACTATAATTTCGTACACTTTACAGAACAATACAGTTCCATTAGTAGAGAATATGTTTCGGCCAAACCCTGAAACATACTGTTCAAACTGGACGCAGTTGATTGTTTCTCTTTCGGCATTTCAACACCACAACACAACACATTTACACACCTCACAAACTACCTTCCTTACTGCGACACTTCTAGCTCCTGAAGTCCTGACTGATGCAGTCCACATGTAATCAGCATGATGTAATCGGCGATTCCTTGAATTGATGCGTCATAAACTCACCAGCACTGTTAGGACGCTGACCTGTGTTAATGGCATGTTTACCACACTTACAAAGTTGCTATTTCATAGAAAAAGATGATATAAATGAAAATTAAATCGCAGATTATTTAAAAAAAAACAAAAGCCCATGGGTCAGGTTCAGGCCCACCACGGGAATCGAACCCGGTCCTTCGGAATGCGGGCTACAGATGAAAATGCCCTATAAATTCGTGAAAATGAGAGAACATGACCGGAAAATGCATCTAAATGTTGAAAAACGACCTTATTATAAAAATTTGGAAAAAATGCATTTTGATGACCTATAAAACCACATATATCTAACGTATTTGTTCCAGAATGTACTTATTTCCAATAAGCATCGTCTGTGACTACAGATCAGACAGCCGCACAGTTTTATGTGCTAGCGATTCTAAGAGTGTGTCCTAAACTGAAAATTATTTTCACGAAAATTAGAAAATAGCATAAGAAAACACGCAGCTTAGAGAACAATAAATGCTAGAGTTCATCTTGTTGCAGCTGAACCATTATATTTAAACATCTCACTGGATTTGCAGAGCATAGAAGTGAAATCTCCAGATTGCTGATCGTCAACACATAGCCTAGCCTAACATTTTTGAACAATGCCTTATATTGAAAAAAGGAACACTTTACATTATACTATGTCAACTAGCATACTTGTAAAAACGGGAACGTCACTAACAGATACATTTTCAAGTTCACTTATGAGTTCAATTTCCAAAATTTGAGTCACTGTATTGAGGGTTTGGTAGCCACCTCTTTCATAAACAAGGCCTGAAATATTTTTCTTAAGAATTCTGTTCTGGAACTTGAGATAGTGCAAACTTGTTTTTCAACAAACTGTACCTTTTCAGCTGAATTACTTAAGTCAACAGAGATTTCTAGCTTGTTTATGAAACGAATAAGTAAAAGCATTTGATATAATGTACTAAGGCCAAGTTACATTAACATCACGTATTAAATTGTGGATAATCCCAGTAGCAGAAGAATATTCTATGGCCAGGTGCAAATAGTTCAAAATGAGATACATAATACCACTGCTTTAAGCCAAGTACCTCAGCATATCTACCGGTATGGAAGGCAAAGGGAGATCGAGATTTCTAAAAGTATCAATCCATTATTGGGCTTTTACTGTCGCTTTTTTCATTTGGAAGCTTGCGACATTAGTATAAAGGGTTGGATTGCTTAACACATGCAGAGCGTGAACGATGCACGTTTCCCATACTCGGGAAACATACATTTAGATCTTGGGAAGCTTTATTCATGCTGCAGAGTCTTTAACCAGAGGCAGTACATTGCTGTATTTAACACTATTAAGCCACACGTCTTCTAAACCTTCATTAAACAGCTAGTGTTAAATGATTTGCAGCTAGAATTTCTTTACGGCTATCAAAAGTTCTGTTGAGAATTTGTTGTTGTAATTTTTCAGTACACCTATGATTACATTTCAACTCCTGGTAACCTCATCATTTCATCAATGACTATTTTTCTAATTTTAACAAAAGGACATTGTATGGCTTAATGTTTGCTTATACCAATTTGGAGGACAATTTTTCCGTAGCATTGACTCATCAGGAGGGCTCTACAACATAGATTCCATTAGTTAAGTATATTCTATGTAGTTAAGTATATTACAGTATATAATAATACATTTAATAATATATCTTTATCTTATTTAGTTAACGAAAATAATTGTAATACAGTACATATATTTTAATATTAAAACCTTTTTCTAATTCTCAAGAAACAAATCAAACATTTCATAAAGGCAAACATAAGAATAAAAACCAAATATCCATCTGAAACCTGAAAATGATAACAAATTTATTTTCAGTTTATTGATCCCTCTTCAAATATTAAGCTAGGAATTGTTCATTTTATAAAGGGGAGTGAAGTATGAAATAAATGCTTTACACAAATCTGAATGAAGTTGACAATCTTTTGGTATGCCAGAAGAAAAGGGTGGTGTTTATTATCCTATAAGAATTTGCCTTGATGAAGCACATGTTGCAGCGGTGCGTGCTTAATTGTTGACAAATGTTGCAGTACTTGGGAACATTGATCTGCAGTAACAGATTTGGCACAAGCTTGGCAAATAGCGTTTTCATTACACTCAATTTCACTTTTGGTATTTTTAATTCACACAGGTAATTAACATGTACGTTGTTTATATGTGATCCAGTTGTAAACAACAGGGCACAAGCAATACTGTGTTCAGTATATTACGTTATTACTTAACCAAATTTAACATACTTGATGTAAGAGCCCACCTCGGTATTGCAGATGGTAGCATGTCTGCCTCACGTTCAAGAAGTTCCGAGTTCGAAACTCGGTCAGGGTGAGTTAACTGGATATGGTTTTTCCGGGGTTTCCCTTATCCTGAAAGACGAATGTCAGGTAATTCTAAGCTCCATGGACCCAAGACTCATTTCAGCATCATTTCACCGATTTACTTCACCGTCTTTCTTTTACTTTATGTAAGCTTAGGATACAGTGTGTACTTCTCCCGCTAGCACGTGCAACTGAATCAATAAGTACCAAATGAAATAAATTACCAATTTTCTGAATCTCATATGTTATAAATTAAATGTAGAAAGAGCTAAGTTTTATGGGTTTGTAAAAAAATTATCTAATGTATAACAATATTTGAAAAGTACTAAAATATATATTTAAGAGCATAAGGTAAAATAATTTATTCACCTACCTTTCTTTACAACATATTTATTTTATGTGAGATATTATGGTATGTGTATATTATACACTTTAGGTATGTATATATTCAGGAAACATTCATTTTCATACAAATCTGGACAGTGTTCATTACACCCTGGAATGTACTACTATTGAACATACATTTCAACACGATAGACACAAAACCACATTTTCCAAAACATATATTCCTTCTAATAAAAAACTATTACTGCTCCAAGGCTAAATTATCTATGCTTATATCAGATAACCTATTAAATGCACTGAAGTAAAGCTATATCTTTTAAGCATAATATATGTTTATAATTTGAGGGTTTGTTTAAAATTTAGTTGCATATATTATTTTCTTCACAGTAAAAAAAAAAAAAAAAAAAAAAAATAGAAATAATACTGAAAGCTTAATTTCTTCAGTCCGGTGCCGGGATAACATTCTTTCATGTATATTTACGTAGTATAAATTTCACTCGGTGCTTCAACTTGTTTCTGAGAAAAAGGAACTTCAAGATATCAAATGCCTTTTATCTGGCGAACCTGTTATTATAAATTAATAACTTTTTTCCCAGAAAACTACAAAGCATATGATTACGAAAATTTAAGCAGAGACACAGTCATTAATACCTGACAACTCACTGCTTTTTAAATACAGATCTATTAATAAAAGCCGGAGATATCCATGCTTCTTTGATTAGCTGTATGTCCAATTCACTTTTCACACTCTCTTAAGCTGTGTGAAGTGATGGCGATATCAGTCCTGTGTTGTAGCGAGGTCCGAGACGTTTATTATTAATTTGAATAATAGAGAGATCAGAAAGAATACAATGCATAAATATATGTCATACTAGGTGATTTTCAGACAAGATTTATTAATTATTATTATTATTATTATTATTATTATTATTATTATTATTATTATTATTATTATTATTATTATTATTATTATTATTATTATTATTATTATTATTATTATTATTATTATTATTATTATTATTATTATTATTATTATTATTATTATTATTATTATTATTATTATTATTATTATTATTATTATTATTATTATTATTATTATTATTATTATTATTATTATTATTATTATTATTATTATTATTATTATTATTATTATTATTATTATTATTATTATTATTATTATTATTATTATTATTATTCATTTCATTCTATATTATTCCTTTACTGTAAATCTGTACAACTATAGTTTCTGTAATTTCTTTGTATTCAAACACAAACCTCTGTAAGATGGAAACCTGTGTAAACGGAAAATAAATGCAGGAACGATCGCGTTCCAAGTTCAGAGGTTTTACTGTATTTGTACTACATTCCGTATTTGTACTCAGTCCGAAACAAAAGATTTATTGTAGGATAGTCTTAACACTGGATACTTTGGCTCTTAACTGTGGCTTCCATTGTGCCAAGTCCAAAAGTGATTTGGAGCCATTAGGCTGAAAAATTAAGGCAAGTGTTCATTAAGGTGGTTCAAGACGAGCGGTTCATGAGCAGCTTGCAACACGCCTTTCTCCTTACAAATGGTTCGGCTAGCAAATGTTTCATCTTTATATAACAGCTAACTAACGGCTCTATGGGTGCTTATCAAAATATGTTGATAGCCATTATATAATCCTGTCATTTACTTAAACTTTTGCTTGCTTTTTTTCCAGCTATCAAATTAGTCTTTTCTAGGATATGTTAGTACATAATGCCTAACATTAGGCATTCTAGCGACTCTGCGTTTCATGCTAAGACACTTCCTATGCAAATTAAGAATTTTGGCAACTACGAAGACAATTAAATGGTTTAAGTTATTTTTGTAAACGTGGTAGAGATAGGTTATACACTGGGGTGGGGCACATATTGCAAATAGCACTCTGCAGGAGCGATGGATTGAAATACGCACATAAAACACCAGAAACGCGCAGAAATCACTAGAAGTTGCAGATTCCAAAACCAATTGGCTATAAAGCACAACAGATGTGAAAGCAGCGCTCCAATGTCTATGAGCAAGTATCTCCGACATCTGTACGGCCACAGCATTAGCCACGACATATAGAAGTACATCTCAGAGATGAGAAACAAACGGAATGAAAGAAAACGATGGAAAAGTAACCGTAGTAAATGAGAAACAAGCCATTATTCACTTACCGATCTGGGAAAACCATAAAATTCAAGTTCAGAGTGAACTGAAACCGGTAGACCTCCCGAATGGGATCCCAGTTTCCCGGAACCATCTTGCTTGGAAGATAATTTATAACAAGTATCCTTAACATTTTTCTATCATGTCATCATCAATAATGGATTAAGTCTTTTGATCTACTCAAATCCTTTGAACCGGCCAATTTATACCTTTGTTTACCTTCATTTTTCTCGTCTTTCCTTTGATTTATCTTATTTATATTCAATGCAAAGATATGGACTCTGCTATATACAGTGATATTATATTGATATATTTTTACCTTTGTTCTGCTACATCGCACAATGGCTTAGAAATAATATTCTAAGATTGATACTTCTTTCATGCTTCCGATGTCTTGTGACAGTCATTATTCTGGAAGACCGAACCGCTATTCCATTAATTCTGATAGCCAAGAGATTGAATTTAAATTTCGTAATAAATTAAAGGGTTAGCTCCGCAAAAATAATCCCCTTTAGTATACATATTTAATGCCTAAAACTACTTTACAAATTACAACTGCATACTTTATGCCTCATATTGCTAAGAATATAATTAATCAATTTTAACATTTTGAAGACATTCTGAGAATGTTTTCATCTGTATATGTTTAAATCCAGAGGAAATGAAACCTTTAAAATTCCCTGATACAACACTAAGATGAAATGGATTTCATCATCCTAAGGTATCTTATGTACCACCTATCTAAGGACTGTAAATGCTTAGCCAGGGGCATCTAAGAGAAATGAGATACCCTCTTGAGTGTTTCTATTGATCCGTGCACCAACAAAGAACCTAACGCTTGGAAGCTTTATAATAATGGGGTCTCCCTTTCTCTCTGTGGTGCGTAAATATTGATGGCCTATCTCTGCCTTTAGGAGCGAGGATCCCATCGACGGCTTGAAGATGGAAGTAGGCTGTATTGGAAGATGATTCGTATAGCCGTACTCTCACTGGGTATGTTCTATGGGGCGAAAATTCAGTGAACTTAAGAGTCTATTTGTGTCAGACACATTTTTGGTGTACAATCTTCTTCAGCAGCTTTTACTCCCGTACATATGGCATTACCGACAGTGGACGCTGGTGAGAAATGAAGTGAAATAATTGGAAAGGAAACGTTCCTTGCCTCAGTTGTGGTATAGAGTGAATTGTTTTCTAAACATTACTTTCGCAAACATTGCTCTAGAAGCATCCATCTACAATTATCACTGTTGCGTAGTTTTATAGTCAATTTTGAACTCTGTTTCTGAGCTACATTTTTGATATTGTAAAACTTTTTGAATCATCTAGGCTTTTGCATAAATAATTATATTTCCTTATTGCACTTATTTTAACAGATAGCTTTAACAGATAGTTACCATAGCGATAATCATATAATTACTTTGTAACATAAGCCCAAGCAAGAGACCCTAGTTGCGTAGTCATCTTTCTGGACAGCTAATACTTTAGTGTATTAATCAGAATATTTTTCATGGAGTTCATGAATACATAGACTTGTTGGCATAAAACTGACATTTCCTGAGATCGCAATCATTTTATTATTGCATTAGGTACACATTTTCTTCCATAAATTACTTGCCAACACTAGATTTGAACCACTATTGCGTTACGCTTCTCTATGATTGGCCTGAAACAAATTCCAAGAAGCAAACATGGACTAACGGTCGAAGTTACACTTAGTGTGAAACATAAAATCATTATAAATAAATTCTCTGGATGAAATATGTCTTGATGCATGCAAACAAGTGGATCAGTACAGTGCTGATACAGCTTGGAGGAAGAGGAGAAATAAGTTAACTAACTTAAGGGGTGACGTGTACAATAACCATAGTATTCTTCTTAAATGTTTATTCTGAAATAGACCTGAACATTATTTTCCTCAATCAAACTAATGTCATAAAAAGGATATTATTTCGATGTAAGTACTGTGAACTTAAAACACTTGAAACACTTGAAAAACTTGAAACACCAATACTGTCACTGTCACTGTTACTGTTACTGTTCACGGGAATATTATATATGTTTTAATTTACATCCTTCTCCTCGGACGATGACTGGAATGGGTGAAATGATGCTCCAATGAGCCCAGTGTCCCTAGAGCTTAGAGTTACCCGACATACGTCTTTTAGGATAAGGGAAAACTTCGGGAAAACCTTATCCAGGTAACTCACCCTGACCGAGATTCGAACTCGGGACCTCTTGAATGTAAGGCAGACACCCTACCGAGGCGGGCAATAAATATTTGTATAGTTTATCACTTCATAATTATTCGTTGTTATTTAATTTGCATTTTAAAATCACTTCGGTATTATCTTTAAATACTTCTCCACTTCGTAGAGTTGTCTTGTGATTCCTGCTTCAAATTCCGAGTCTTACTCTATCCCCCGTGCAGTTTTCTGCATTTCATCACTTTCATTGCCTACGTCTCCTCTTCAGGCAAATGGAGGAGTCTCTTCTTCTTACGCTAGGATACTGATCTTCATATCACTTATTCAAATAAATCAATACTTATAATAAAATTAAATGTGAATATTAATAAATACTTATAATACAATTAAATATGCATATTTTCTGTATTTGCGTTAAATGTTAAAGAGTTTTTGCTCTGTCAGTTAATTATGGGTACAGTTTTGCTCGGGGTAAGACGTCATTAAATAAGATAATTAGCGAGGGCTAGTGTTAAGCATATTCGGAGATGGTTACATTAGTGAGGGCAAAGTTACTATCCAGCGTTGCCAGATTAGGTATGGCAGGCTAGTATGGAATTCTTGGAATATGTGAGAGCATTTCTTAAAAACTTAGAAACTTACAAGGGCTGTTCAATAAAGAATGATCATATCTTTTTTACCGATACAATTTTTCGCACTAAAATTCAATCTTATTACATTCTGTTAGCTTAATGTGAAACAAACACGCCGTAGTAGTTTCACTGTTGGTACTCCTGGTTCCTGCCTGTGAGAACCAGGCAAGTTCAGACATTTTCAGTATCGCCTACTGCTGCAATGGAGGTAACATACAGTTAAAGTTGATGTTAGAGGAAAATCCGGGGTTTCTTTCAAACGTAATCAGTGCTGATGAAACTTGGCTACATCATTTTGACCCTGAGAGAAAAGAGCAAAGCTCAGTGTGGAAATCTCCTTCATCACCAACCCCTCAAAAATCAAAATTGGTTGCTTCTGCTGGGAAAGTTATTGTCATCTCATTCTTTGATATTCAGTTTATCAGTTTATCAGTATGTTGTATGTGCACACACATCAGTAACTGGACGATACTACAAGGATGTCCTGAAAACATTGCAAGTCCATATAAGATGCAAAAGACACATTTCCGTGAAGCAGGCTGGACACTGCATCATGATAATGCGCAGCCGCATATTGCCAATGTTTATGCTGAATATCTTGCAAACATCAACGTGAAGTGCATCCCTCACTCTCCCTATAGTCCGGATTTAGCCTCATGTGACCTTTTTCTATTCCCTAACTTGAAGAAATGCCTTCGTGGGAGGCATTATCCATCATCAGAAGCAGTAGTGAAGGCTGAGGAGGCGATTTTGAAGGATCTCTCAAAAATGGTTTCCAGCATGTCTTTGAAGACTAGCAGAAACACTGGGATAAGTGCATCGCATTCAGGGGAGACTATTTTGAGAAGGGCCATCAAAATTATGAGGATGAGTAAAGGTACGTTGTCAAAAAAAAGTGATCATTCTTTATTGAACAGTCCTCGTATGTTGGAAAGCAGAAAATTTCAGTAACGCAGAAGTGAGGTGTCATCGACGTATTAGAAGCTAGTAGTGGGGATCAGAATCATTAGAAAAAAGGGATGTTATTAGGAGAATTTTGGTGGCTAAGTAGGAGGACATTCTGGGCAGAATTTTTGACATTTCTGTACTGGTCGCCGATGGGGCAAGACGTAGCTGAATGAGGCTTCATTTCTTGCCTGAATGATAGAACCACATGTTATCGCGTGGTACAAGAATCAAAGAATTGTCGGTAGAGCACCTGCCTACTGTGCTGGGGGTCCCGTGTTCGATTCCCGGCTGGGGGTGGGGATTTTTCTCCTACCCAGATAATTCCTCATCTTCCCCAAAGTCTGGAAGTGTGAGTGAGAGTGCGAATGTGTGCGTGATCTAATGATTAAAACCCAACGACTACGAGTTAACACCTTCGATATGTTCCAAAGGAGAACGGCCGCTGATATGACCATTGAGGCTAAATGGAACAAAAAAAAAGTTAAAATATGTTAACTCCGGATATTTATGTGGATATTAGTTTCCTTTGGTTGGTAACTTTTCGATTTAAAGTGGATATTTAAAAAGTTATCAATCGTTTCAAACCTAGTTTGCTGTGCCATCCTTACTTTTATTACACACCCATGCATTCCTGAGGTAGGACTCAGCTCGAGATTGAAGCTAGATCACCGCTACAAATTTTGGGATCATCGTGAGGAGATTAATAGTTTCACATGATTTCTGTCCAACACTTTCCTATCCCATCATTTCCTTCTTATCCATTTCAGGGGTTGCAAGTCCAAGCGAGGTGTCCCGAGTTGTGCCTGGATGGTGGCTATGCGCCTTTGTTTCTTTCCTAGCGTCTTTCTGGGATAAGATCTCTGTTGGGTGTCACCGGGCTGAGGGGCTAGTATGGATGATGTTCATGTTGTAGTCGGTTTTCTTGAGACACCTCTCCTGTAAGATGCCACCGTGCAGATTTACTCCCTAACCAATACACAGTTTCTTCAATGTTTTAGCCTTTTCAGACTACTACTATTGTTTTTCCTCTCGATAAGCGAAATGCGTAAACTTCTCAAAAGTCCATTCATCTCGACCAGTCCTATCCGATTTGTTTATCTTTCAGTTAGCGTCCATGGAGCAAACTGCTCTCAACAAATATTTTAGTTTCTTGCCCAACGTTTCTGTCCCGCAAAGCTCCTAAGTCGTTTAACCGCTGAACGAACCTGAATTATTCGACTACCCCAGAATTTTAAAATATCTATACTTTTTATGATAGAAAGTCGTTAATCCTCATATGTTCTAGCCAAGAAAATGAAATAGAATGCCGACCAGCTCTTTAAATAGTTCACTGTCGCTTAAAGCCTACGATGTTGCCAAAACCATTTCTACAAATGCCTATTTCGATTACCATTCAGTAGATAGAAGAATAACCTTTATAAGAATGCCTTACATGAGTGAGTAGAGAAGGTCATACGAATGCAATGCACGAGATGTTCGTTACGCATCTATGGAATGAAGGACCTTTGAACCTAATGTAAACGCTATGCTTGTAGAGCTTTGTTTTGACAGCGCTGGGATGGGAGTTATCCCCCGTCGAGTAGCTCTAGTGGAAAGTCGTGTCGCTTGTAGATTTAGCTTTCAAACAAGAAAAGCACATCACCGTGCTCTCCTTTACTTTTTACATGTTACATTGTACCTCTCTTGGTACGTTTACTGTTGTCGAGCTTGCACCAAGGTCTTATATTAAATTATACACGTATTAAGCTGCTCTTCAAGTGTTACATTATTTTAAGCCCAAATTTAATTCACCCTATTAAATAGTATGTAATGCAGTATGCAGTAAACCCTGTTAAATTAAATCTGTTAATTTAATTCGGAAAACGCATCCAATGTAAGAACTAGCTGTTAAATGAGCGCTGAGGATTAGCTTCAGAACTACCCTAGCTCTGAGAGGATACTTTACCAGAATACTGACTTGGGGAAGTTGTAAAATACAAATATTATGAAAGACGCATTCCCTCAGGGCAGCGAATTATACCGGTGCCATGTTTACTGTATGTGGCGATTTAAACAAAGCTCCACCGGCGACTGTCATTGGAGGGAATAGTCGCGCTATTTATACAACACGTGACGAACATGTAAACTATCTCGAACTTCTATCCAGCTTTGCTTTGTCATTTTCGATGTTTGTGCAGCTTTTGTGGTAGCATTTCTACATTAAGATTCAATGCAAAGGTGTGTCTACTGTCTAGTGTATTTTTTCTTTTGTCCTTTAAAAGATGACTGAATGCTTACAACAGTTGCTCTATAATTTGATTACTTCACATAGCCCTACATTATTTATAAATTAAAAATTAAGGTACGGATCTTTCTCGGAATAATAGTGCTAAATAACTGCTTGCAGCCATTTTGGCGATGGCTTTAAAGTTCTACTGGCATGCAACTGAAAAGAAAAATGCTCTACGTACCTAATTGGAATCTGTCAACGGACCAATTACTTAAGGAATCCCATCTGTGAAAATTGGTCAAAAAGTGCAAAAACTGAGAAAACCCATTTCTTGCCTAATTAAATGGAGTAATCCTTTTACCTCAATTTCCTATTGTTTTTAATGCCATGCAACCTTTCAAAACTGGGACACATCACTATTTAAGTGGTTCGTTCAAAGGAGGCACAGTGCGTTATATCACTTATTTTGGTGATTTTCTCGTGTCTTTAATTTTCAGCGCTTTTCAGAATATAAATTACTCCACACGATGCAGTTTCCAAACTAGAAGCTTGAAATTTGTTGTGCTTGGATAAAAACAGTACCAAAGGAAACTGATGAGATGATATCCTAAACCAATGGTCAGATTAAAATGCCATCTCATTTCACTGTAAAGTATTATTTTTCTCAAACTAATATTGCATCGTGTGGAACAGTTTAATTAAATTGAGTAAAATAATAAGAGTTAAATGATGAAGTCTGGGACTCAAGTACTTACGATAGTAAGTCGCCACAAATGGCGTATCTCGAATGCGAGAGCCCCTAGTGGTCTACCGGGAAAATATATGAGTCAAATGGAGAATTTAATGTCAGGACCGCACGTTGGCCTTGGTAGCTCAATGGGTTAGAGCGACTGGACGGAAACGTGTCATTGAATTTTTCATGTTGACTCTATCTATCAAAGACCTTATCCTGTATATGGCTAGTGTGAAGAAATGATTAATTTCCATCAATTAACTAAAACGTTCAATATAATTTGTTTTTCACGACTTTTTAACGCATTCCCTCTGTGATGTTTCATATTGCACAGGAGCAGCCATGTTGTACAGCTGATTCTGCCCCATCCTTCTGCTTTTGAACTGCGCAAGCGCAAGGTGCACTCTGAATTAATGCATAGAAATTAGCTTACATTTACCAAATAAAATACTAGTTAATTACTGTTTGACTGTTGTATTTGTAATAATGTGAAGTTGTTTATATATTTTGCATTAGATGCAAAGTCTTTAAAAAGATACGCGAACTATATTCTTTATCCGTAGAGAGTTATAAGGCTAAACATCCCAATGGCGTTGTACACGTACACTTGCGTTTGTTTACATCGCCACAAAATAAGGACGGCGCCAGTATAGTAGTACTTAAGAACTTCGTTTGGCAGTACTTCACTAGTCCGGATTTCTGTTTATTTGGTTTTATTGTTTGTCCATTCTGCTGTGTTTCATACATATGAAACAAATAAAGTTATACGCTATTTCAGAAAATAAGAGTACGTATTGAGTTTAAGTACAAAAAGGGTTATGCTTATACACATTAGTTTTATTCATTTAATAACTTAAATCTAGATATTTTCATTTATCCGCATTACGTTGGTCTTACCTATCAGATAAAAACGGTTTGTACCTAGTTAGGGCTTACTGAAATATACAATTGTAATGACATCCCTACTATGACATAGTATCCCTACTATGTGTTAATCTTCTGAGATTTCGGAAAAAATGGAGAGTCTATTAATTGACATCTGACATGATTATGATCTCTTGTTTCTCACACAAATCCACATCTCCACAATATGAAATCAGTTTACTTAAAAAGCATGCATCGCTTGATTACGCGCGTTATCTGATGAAATATATTTGACAGTATGTGAATTGTTTGTCTGTTTGAGGCAGTTTTTATTTTGCATCAAGGAAGACAATTTTACCTCGTTGATGTGATATTTTTGCCATGCTATAAACCACATGACGGACTTTTTTCACAAGTTTGTGATTTTTCTACGTTTAACGTCCCAAAATGACTTATAAACCTAGAGATAAAATGAAAATAAATGTTAAATAAAAAGGACCCATTTTATTAGGGCTTTCAACATCGGTTAAGTGCGAAGTGAATGATGACCTCCTTTAATGTATGAGTATTGATCAGTGTGATTATCTGCTATATCTGATTGATGGGGTCCTTTAGGGATGAACGGAGTGGTTTGTTTTTGTAGGAAAATGATGGAGTGATTTCAGGGGAACCAAGAGAGAATCATTAAAACCAAATTACAACGCGCAATTGGAAGTTTGGCATCATTCTTTATTATCTCTAAATGAAATTGTCTGAAATAACTAAAATTCCCTTAGCATTCTGCTTTTCTTAAAACTTAATATAATTTTCAGGATTATATAATCATTGAAATCCAAATAGGTAATATAAACAAATGGACTAGCAAATTAAATTCCATAACACCTCACTAAAGCTTGGAACAAATGTATAAAAAAGTGAATAAGCTGAAAGTTACCATGGGAAAAATGCATTTTGATTTTATTTCCCTCTTTTCAGATCTTAGTTTGGCTGTGTAATATTTTTAGAGCTTTTAAATCAGTATAAAATTGAATCAGTACAACTTGAATACAACACTGTTTTACAGGTGTTCCACAAAAAATCAATGTCTTTTTCATGTTGTTTATTGGCTTATAAGTACCTAGAAAAGCACGATATATAATAATGATTAGTTTTCGGAATAGAAGCCTACAAGCGCAATGCATTATGGATATAAGCACAGTACCTAATACGCATTAGGTTCTCTAGTTGGCAGCAGTTGAAGATTGCTGGTATTAATTGCCGAGTGTTCCCGAAAAATGATGAAGCAAGCACAATTTGATCGGTGATTTTCAAATCATCACTCATGGGGTACGTCGTATTTGTTAAATGCTCTGTTTGCGGAATATACTTGAAGCAGAAAATATATATATCGAGTATTCAGTTGCATTTATCTCAACTAAAAGAATACACGCTGAATCTGAACATAAATAAAGACCCAAATAAGCAGTAGGTATATGCAGAAGATAAAAACTTTTGAATTAATTAACGGTTTATTTATTGAATTTAAATTTCACGACAGTTTCACTGAATTAACGAAAACCCGGGATATAAATATTTTGAATTTGAAGACCGTTTCACTTCATGACTTCTTTTTTCCCTCTTCTAGCAGCAGTGAATGAACAGAATTTAGAATATAATCTACATTAGAAGATATCAAAATGTTAAAAAAATCAAAGTTCATTTTAAATAGATTATATGTGCAGCTTGGATTACGGTGGCCGGGGAAATTCCAGCTGGTCATACACCGTCATGACTCCTTGGGACGTCCGCCTCCGTCTCCTCTTGCCTTATCCTTCCTCTCGAGGATGCCCCACTTGGAGTATAGGTTCAATAGACCAACCGTGTATAGTCCTCTCGTAGCACAATCCAATACGTACAGCTTAAGAATACGTTAACTCTATTTTTATAAACTTTCTCCGAGAAATATTGCACATGTAACTGGAGCTCCTGAGCATTAAGATAAACTTTAGGGCTTCCGTTATGTTAACAGAGATACATTTATTCACGTACCAAAGTCAAGGTATTTTTGAGAATTATTCGGAGCCTATATCTACTGTAGTCCTGCGCCGTGGCATAGTGGGCCAAGGCATCATGCCTTGGCTCCCTGCCATGGAATACGTTCCAGCTTCGATCCCCTCCCTAAGGGTGCGGACTTAAAGTCCCGGGTATAGGGAGGAAATTGAGGAGTTGCAATAGGCAAGCGACCCTGGTCATGAAAACCAACTTTCCGGTTGAAAGCACCGAGATGCTGATCACATCTCCTCCCCGTATCGGTTGGATGATCTCTGCCTTGCGAATGTGGGCGTGAAGCCGGCAGTCGGGTTGGCAGTCCCTGGTCCGATATGAACTCTAATGCCACGGGTTTATTTTTTGTTTTATCTATTACGATCACCAGTTGCGGTGAAACAAGAGTAGCTTATATGTAAAAGTTAATCGTGAATATTTTAGCTGCTTTTAGGCACTTTTCATAAATTCCTCAGAGTAATTCTCTATGATTTGTTGTTGTACAGGATGTATATATAAATGAGCATGAATTATAACTCTTTATAATATTTATTACATTAAACTTAAAGTTATAAATGATATGTCAAATGAAAAAGCAACTCTATTCTAAATAGTGAAAAAGAAAATATTTTGAATTTTGATATACCAGCATTTAATAGTGTTCTACAATTTATTAAACAAGTCAATAAAGCCAACACCTATGTAGCTCATCCCACTATTACGAATAATATAGATCAAGTTAAATTTAATCTAGATTTCAACCAATCTAGGTTACCCATGAAGCAGATGGAAGAGGAAGTACATCTACTTCAACAGACAACTGGTAATCACAATATTGGAGACGTAGAGTCAGACTGAAAAATTCAATGCCATAGCCGGGATTTGAACCACGGATCTTCTGTAACTCGCCATTAGGGTAGTTGTCTCATGTGTTTATGAGAACTCCTAAGTGGTTTACCGGGAAAATACGAGTCAGTTGGAGAAGTTAATGTCATATCGGCACGTTGCCCATAGTAGCACAATGGTAGTGCGGCTGGACGGATACCAGAAGATCCGTGGTTCAAATCCCGGCTATGGCATTGAATTTTTCAGTCTGACTCTACGTTTCCACAATTTAGCCTACACACGGCCAGTGTGAAAGAACAATTAATTTCCAATCACAATATTGTTCCAGAAACTGAGATAGAAGTGGAAGCATATTTGCCACAACAAACACCCAACAGTTTAACTTCTTCACATTCAGAGACGAAGCAACTGTTAATACCACAGGTGACAACCAATCATCTGTGTCCAGTCCCAATCTTCCAGTTCCAAAAGTTGGCATTAAAAATCAGGAGATCTTCAATGTGAGGAGCTTTAACTTTCTTGGAGAGTCAGACGAACGTCCAGGCAATAGCTGGAGCAGAATCCACTGAAGATGGTCTGGAGCAAATACCGAAAAGCGCTTTAGGAGGAAATGGTGAACATCGACCAGTCTGAGTGAGTAATCTTGCAAATTAAGCGTGCCAGCTACTCACCTTTATATGAAATATAGCTCACTTTTAACAACTTGACAGTTCTTTAAAACTCAGTTTTGTTTGAGGGCACCAGTGAGCATGTGCGTGCAATGTTTCTGCCGCAATCCGCTAGACAGCGGTAGTAGCAAAGATGGCGACTAATAAACAGAAAGCGTTTTCTTGATTTAAAACTTTCCTGGCGACAACAGCCATAAAACTTTTGTCGGGCTACCAGACAGGTAAATGGGAACGAACAAGCTGCCAAGCTTTCAAGAGCCAATATGGCTCCCCTCAGGTGCAATTGCACCTTTCTGCACATCTGCACATCGCCCTAATGGTAGCCCGAGGAAAGTTTTATGAGAAAGCGATTTGTGTTTTGCACTTTGCAAAGACCGAATCTGTAGTTACTGTGCAACGTGCGTTCCGCATTAAGTTCGGTTGTGATTCTCCTAGTAATAATAACATTCGTAGATGGTATCATCAGTTTGAAGATACCGGCTGCCTTTGTAAAGGGAAGAGTACGGGACAACCAAGAGCAAGTGATGAGACTGTCAAACGAGTGAGAGAGTCGTTCACTCGTAGTCCAAAGAAATCAGCCCGGAAGGCTAGTCGTGAATTACAAGTTCCTTTGTCGACTATTTGGAAAGTTGTAAGAAAACGCTTACGGCTACGTGCTTACCGTTTACAGTTATTACAGGCTCTAAAGCCGACAGACCACGGATCACGTGTCAACTTCGCAAACGACATGCTGTTTCCATGACGATGGCGATTTTATGGATCGTGTTGTCTTCAGTGATAAATCTACCTTTCACCTTAGTGGACATGTTAACACTCATAATGTGCGAATCTGGGGCTCAGAAAATCCTCACGAGATGGTACAAATACAACGAGATTTCCCTAAAGTGAATGTTTTTAGTGCCGTATCCCGGCGAAAAGTTTATGAGCCTTTCTTTTTTGGTGTACCTACTGTAACTGGCACTTCTTACCTTGATACACTAGAGCAATAGCTCTCCCCTCATTTGGAAGAAAATGAGCCAGAGAACTTAATTTTCCAGAAGATGGTGCGCCACCTCATTGGCATAACGAAGTACGCGATTGGTTGAACGTCACTGTACCCGAATTCTGGATATGCCGCAAGGGCCACAATGTCAGGGCTTGCTATGCACGGCCTCCACGTTCTCCTGACCTAACGCCATTTGATTTTTACCTTTGGGGCTTCATCAAGGATCGTGTGTACGTGCCTCCTCTGACAGCTGACCTCCCTGAATTAAGAAACCGGATTGAAGCAGCTGTTGGTACAGTTACTGAATACATACTTATCAACGTTTGGGAAGAACTGGGCTATAGACTTGATGTGTGCTGTGAGACAAAGGTTAGTCACATTGAACATTTATAAGGTTCTTGGTAAAACTCTTTGAGTTGCTTTTTCATTTAACATATCATTTATAACTATAAGTCGAATGTAACAAATATTATAAAGAGTTAAAACCCCGATACTCATTTATATGCATCCTGTGCTTAGGTCATTTAATAATTAGAGAAACAATTGAATTAGCGACAAATAAAACATTTTTGGAGCAGTCAAATTATTGCAGTACTTAGAAGTAATCTCCTCCAGCATGAAGAACTCGCCTCCACAAATCAGGGAGCCGACGGATGCCATTCACAGCGTCTTTTTGTTCTAATATTTGAACAGACTGCTCTACTGCTGCTATAATTGCCTGTCTGGTTCTAAAGCGAACTCTTCTAAGGGGTAATTTCATTTTCAAAAGAAGTCGAAATCACATGGGCTCATATGGGGAATATGGAGGATGCTCCAGAATTTCCCAGTTCCGTCTGCGAAGTAAATTAACAATGGGAGCAGACGTGTGAGAGCGAGCATCATGTAACACAATGGGTTGAGAATTCAGGAGATTTGGATGTTTACGACGCACAGCTGGTCGTATATGGTGTCCATAAGTTTACTGTAATATGCACAATTCACACGATTTCCTTGAGGAACTGAATGAGTGATAAGAACCCTGACAAAATAATAAGCAACAATGAACATGACTAAGTTGATCTTGTTCTTATCGATACGTTTTGGCCGTGGTGAATCAATGTGCTACCACTCATTTGATTATTTCTTTAATTTTGGTTGGTAGCAACGAACCCAGATTTCATATAATATTATGATACGTCGAAGAAAACGCTCGCCTTCACGTTCATAGCGTTCTAAGTGTAATCTCGCTGTTTCCGTCCTCTGCCATATTGTTTCCTCTGTAAGATTATGTGGAACCCACCGAACACAGATTTTCCTCATCTTTAACTGCTTCTTAAGTATGTGGAGAATCGTACCAGGAGCAACTCCAACTTCCCATGCTAGTTAAAAACAAGCCCAACAACGATGTTCTTCCAGCTGTGCTCTGACAGCATTCACATGCACATCATCACTTGCTGATTGCGGTCGGCAGCTCCACGATTTTGACGAATGTCTTCCTCTACGAAATGCATTCGTTCGCCTATCCACTGTACGATACGGAAAGTGAGTCTACCACAAGATTCCAGTAATTCTAAATGGCATTGTCAAGCATTAATACCTCTTGCAGCCTGAATGTTAATGAAGCATGTTTGTTCATGTTTACTAAACATATCTAGAGCACTGAAGATAACAACCTACAACAAAACTTACTAAAATGTCTTATTAAATAAAATTATTGCCTTCAATCTCACAGCTAAGAAACATTAGATGCTGTTATTTTTTATTATTATCAGCTTACATGGTTTACCGATGATAGTGCCAAATGTAGGCAGTTTTGTCATTAATTTTTGAATGACTCATGTATAGTGAAATAATTATGGTTCCCAAGTCCTTATTTACATTTCTGGATTTTCTTTTAAAATATATGTATGATTAAAATTTTAAGATTATAAATAATGAATTGAACAACCTATGCCTAACAGCACATACTAGGTAACAACACGGAAACAGTAACTCGCTGGAAACTAACCAACTAGAGACGGGTAACGACTTCACAACCCTTTAATCCCAACACGTGCCCTCTCTTTCCTGTGGTAAGGGAGCGATGATTGATCACGATACAACCACCACTAATGAACAAGGGACCCAACGCTCCTAGAATTTTGGGCTCTTTAGAAGGTTCCCCACCCTTCTAAATTATTGTTCGCTATGTACACAGGTAGAGTCTTTGTGGTTGTAAGATATTCATGTGCAGGGGATGATCACGCTGAGATGCAAGCTAATGCACAGCGATGTAGTAGTCTAAATTGTGAAGAGAAAGGTTTCTACAAAGGATTACAAGCCCAAGAAAATTTGAAAGCTGAAGGTTATATGACACATGCGCTGTTATTTCCTCAGCATCTACAGAAAAACGTAAGTGATAGTCTAAAGGTGATTTAACGGTAAGAAAAATACGGAAACATCTGCAATGCATTAATTTACTAGTGAAATTTCCTAATTTATTGCCATATTATTTTATTTAAAGAGGTGTGTACTTCAAAATAGATTGCAGTGCCAAAAACCTTTAATTAGTTGGTTTTTTGTATAATGAAAACTTAGACTTTGATATTTTATTAAAAGCTTTGAGACTTCTGAGTAACAAGCGTGTGTGTCATTCTTCCAACGGGAGAGAGAAACAAAAGGAGTGAGAGAGAAGGGAGGCAAATAACAGATATTTCTAACAGGCTAATAAGACTTCATGTGCGAAACTAAGATCCAAGCGTTTGTACAATGGGATATTTGTCTCTCCACAGTGGCAAAATTAGCGATGTTTGGGATGTGCTAACCTGATTCCAGATTATGATGCTATAATGGTGAACGGTTGAAATGGATATGGAGAAAACGGACAGACTGACAGACAGGCAGACAGACAGATAGATAGATAAACATATACAATAAATAAATAAAGCTCTTAATTAACTTAGGGATTCACAATGACGTTGAAAATGCCACCTGCTGAATGCACGGTTTCGAACGCTTATTTAATTGTTGAAATTATGATAAATGTTCATCTTGTCATTGAATTAGCACCAATTTGAGGTCATCTACTGTTAACGGAGGTCTTTATACACAGTTGATTTAGCAGCATACCAAAATAAATAATCAGGGATATCAGTTCTTACACCTTCAGGAACAGGGCCAATCTTGCAAAATTTGTTTCTTAAATTAAAAGCAGTTTCTCCAAACGGTATTCTTAAATATGGAAACACCTCTATAAATTTAGGGTTCGGTCTTTTCTGTACATTTTTTTTTTCAATCCGCACATTCTCTACTAAAACACTTGCAGTTCAATCGAAAACATTTTAAACTTAATACAGCACTTGTACACTGACAGAGAGAGAAAAACCTGACACTGACCATTATTCACAACCCTTGTTACAACAGATGTGGTGCTTTGGGGGCGATATATGACCGCAGTGTCTTTGACAGGCACTAAACAATAGCCTGCTACCAATCGTTTGGGAGTGTACGAGATTTGCGGTATTGTGGAGAAACTAAAAGATCACATCATAGCGTAATAAAAGTAAAGTAGTGATGTACGTAGTCCTATGGTTAAAAGATGCTATTAGCATGGCTTGTGATATTGGATAACTCGAATGCAAAACGCAACGTTGGATGTGAAAATACATCTTTGGTGGTCTCGTATATTTCCGCTTTGCTTTGGCTACTTCATTAAATTATCGCATACCATAATGTGCCTACAAAGTGATTAACGAGACGTTCAGATTAGTAAATAAAACTTTATTTTCAGTTACAGCATTACTTTAATCGTTTTAGTAGTGTTCAATGCTCGATTTATTACACAAAGCACTCAAGGCAGTGGATACTGGCGATTCAATGGGAACGAATTTTGAAAGGGAAACTTCCTGAACCCTTAAGTTCAGAATAACTACCCGGTATTGGTCATTTATGAGGAATGGGGAATACATAAAAGAAATCCCATTCAGGGAGAACGATTCCGACGGGATTTGAACGACTACCTCCCGAATACGGGCTCAATGTCACCACAGAGCCGTCTTGCTTGGTGTAATCACTTAAAGCAGAGGTTTCATCACACTTTGATCCAAAATGCTGTAATATAGTCACAAAATCCTATATGTAGAGTGTGGATCTATTATTAATATATACCATTAAAAAAAAGAGCAGACATTTTCCCAGGTGCACATCGTTCCCACGGCCGGTTTACATTGGTGTCACGATAAACGTTTCTCTAGCTTCGTCTACTGAATCCTCTCATAATTATAACAATAATGAGAATGTTCACACATTGTGTATTGTTTCATATGTTTCGTAATATTCTCATAGAGAATTCTTTCTTTTTTCGTGCACTGTAATGTGAACGAAAAATCGAGTCTTTAACTGAATATAATTGAGTCTGAGATACTGAACGTGCACTGACAGCCGAGCGGTTATAGACAAGTATGTAGGAGCTAGACCTATAAAGATTCGAATCCCCGACACAATTTTTATTTTTTTTTATTTTAAAAATACGAAATGTGTATTATGCACGTTGTAATATAACTTCCAATTGCTGAAGTTTTCTTGATTTTATGACATTTATGCTCACACATAAAAACTGAAATATTCTCCTCTGTTTATAAACTAACTGAAATGAGTTTTATTCCTATATGTGAAATCAAATAAAACAGAAATTAACTCAGTAGCGGGTGTGTAAATCCCCTGTTTCTGTCACTGCCCTCATTCTGCGGGGCATGGATGAGATCAAATGACTAGTGAAATTTTCACGAGGGGATAGTTCGCATTATACTCGCATAACAGCACTTTTCATAACAGATGAATGAACTCAATCAGCATTAAGGCAATTTTCCAATGACATTGCTTTTATTTTGAAAACGATAAGAATATGTTATTGCCGTTTTTGTAAACGAATTTGTTTAAAATATTATTATTTATCATCTGCAAGAAACACATGAGGCATTACTATTAAAGTAACAATAATAAAACGAAGCATGCACATCAAAGATTCGAACTCATGTTGGTCAATTTACGAGACCCATGCGTTTGACCGCTCGCTACCATGCATATGGCCAAGCCGCAAAGCAGCTGCCTATCTATCGCACAGCTTTAAAATGAAGCCAGAGTGGTATAAAATGTATATTTGAAACATTAATTGTTCCTTCACAGTAGCCGTGTGTAAGCCAAACTATGGAAAGGTATGGTCAGACTTAAATTCAAATTCCGGCTGTGACATTGAACTTTTGAGTCTGAACCTACCTTCCCAAAGGATAATTTAAGCACCAGTTAAGGAACTTAATCTATTTTTCTGAAACTTGAACTACGAGGGCTGATCAATACAGAATGATCATAAATTTTTACTGTCATAATTTTTCGCACTAAAATTCAATCTTATTATATTCTGTTAGCTTAATGTGAAACAAACACGCCGTACTAGTTTCATTGTTGGTACTCCTGGTTTAGGCGTGTGAAAACCAGGCAAGTTCAGACATGTTCAGTATCGCCTACCGCTTCAATGGATGTAACATGCAGTTAAAGTTGATGTTAGAGGGAGATCCGGTGCTTCTTTCAAACGTAATCACTGTTGATGAAACTTGGCTACATCATTTTAATCCTGAGAGCAAACAGCAAAGCTCAGTGTGGAAATCTCCTTCATCACCAAATCCCCCCCCCCCCCAAAAAGCAAAAGTGGTTGCTTCTGCTGGGAAAGTTATGGTCATATCGTTCTTTGATATTCATGGCATGGTTTATCAGAAAGTTGTACCTGCACACACATCAGTAAGTGGACAATACTACAGGGATGTCCTAAAACGTTGCAAGTGCATATCAGGCGCAAAAGACCACATTTCCATGAAGCACGCTGGATGCTGCACCGCGATAATGCGCGGCCGCATATTGCTAATGTTGTTGCTGAATATCTTGCAAAAATCAACGTGAAGTGCATCCCTCACCCTCCCTATAGTCCAGATTTAGCCCCATGTGACCATTTTCTATTCCCTAAATTGATGAAACGTCTTCGTGGGAGGCATTATCCATCATCAGAGGCAGTGGTGAATGTTACGGAGGCGATTTTGAAAGATCTTTCAAAAAATAGTTTCCAGCATGTCTTTGAAGACTGGCAGAAACGCTGGGACAAGTGCATCGCATTCAGGGGAGACTATTTTGAGAAGGGCCATCAAAATTATGATGATGAGTAAAGGTACGTTGTCAAAAAAAAAAAAAAAAAAAATTGTGATCATTCTTTATTGAACAGCCCTCGTATTTTCCGAATTCTGTAGCTCGTACTTTAAGAACATATTTTCCGGCAATACTCCTTAAAATGTAGGTACTTAAATTTACAAAAACTAACAGTAGAAGAAAGCTTTGTATTTAATGAAACAGAATGTAGAAAATTACTAATATATGACTCAGTACTGAATTAACTCGCATTGAAATAAAATGATACTAATCAAGACTCAGGATATTAAGGAAGGTAAAATTAGCACAAGAAAGGTGTGTATATAACCTTCTTCTCTCGATTGATCCTGTAAAAATGAACGATCAATGAAACTTGCCTTGTACATTGAGTTTCTTGAGGTTACTTGTGTGCTAGAAACGTAAGATACGAGACAGTTCTAGTTCAGTGCGTATTAATATATTTCAGTATCTTCTATGTAGATCCCACGTGTACATGCAATATGCTAAATTCCCACAGTGCTGCGAAATAGCAGCACTTATACTTTTCAGCTTATCATTAATAAGTGGCATTCATAGGTTTCTTGAGGTAAACGGTAAGAAATGAGTTAGGGAATTTTCACGTTGTTTCCGTTCAATGGTGGTTTCATGTAATGTTATGCAACTCTTGGAGATGACCGCTCTCTCGATGCTCCCAAGTTGTGAGGATGATGGGAAGGGTTCGTCTTAAAACATCTATATGCTGTAAATGATATTTTAGTGTTAGAAGGAAATATGATGTATGGTAATGTTTGGTGTAAGTAACTAACATGTGGACTCACTTGAAATCGCAGCAAGCACAAGCTTATGCTTTTAAATTTGTCTCCGAACTTATCACTCACACATAGAACAGTGTTTCGTTAGGCTCACTTATTACCAAGTAAACATGTTATTTGGGGACCGTAATGGATGCTGATGCAGCCCACATCACTCATACTAAAAGTCTGTTTTATAATTAGACTGACATATCAATCAGGATATTCACAGCAGTAAAGCGAAACAAGGTGCTATCTTTTACTCACATGAGCAGTATTCTGATGTCTAACTGGCTAAAGTTATATATGAATCGATTCGCTTTGGATGGAAGCGGGTTAGTATGAACTCTATTCCAACCAATGAAAGTTGTGGTCGATGATTACATGACCTCCCACTGAAAAATTAAATAGCGACCAACAAATACTATAAACTGCATAGAAACTAACAACTGTCAAATAAGAAACAGCACCGAATATGAACAATGCCTTATGGCCAACCTTATTACAATCTATACGCGGTCAAATATTGTTAGATTCTTACTGTATCTTTTTTTTAGTTCCGTTTGACTGCAAAGGTCATATCGGCGGCCGTTCTCCTTTTGGAACATATCGAAGGTGTTAGCTCTTGTTCGGTTGGTTTCTTAATCATTACATCACGCACACATTCGCACTCTCATTCATAATTCCAGACTCCGGGAAAGATGAGGAATTATCTTGGACGGAGAAAAATCCCCATCCCCACCTACGGGAATCGAACCCGGGAGCCCTAGCACGGCAGGCAGGTGTTACTGTATCTTTTTAGTCTTATGCTCAGGCTAGATTTTCTTCGATTGCTGGTACTTTAAATGTTTGAAGAGCCAACGGATTTTGTGCGTTCATTGAAAAAATTCCAATTTTTATCTTAGGTAGGGAAAATAGCCGACGGCGATGTGGAAGTAAAAGTAAGCTTCTGATTACAGAGCTGAATAACCTGAGCAAGAAAGTGATAATGGAAATATATTTCATAAAGCAATCCCTAGTGATGTGGAACGTTCGTTTTTAAAAAAATATATATATTCAAATTATAGTGAAATTCAAATGGCTGGTTACCGGAAAAACTAAGTAGGGATATCAAAGTATCGATAATCTGGTGCAATACATCGTGAAATTGGGTTAGTGTACAAATTAAATGAAAAACTGAAGAAGCAAATAGAAAAATCAGGAACTAAGTGTTGGTCTTTTGAAAACGAGGCAGTGTAACGAGAACGGAGCTGGTCAGAGAGTAGATGGAAATAAAGCTCTTGAAGTGAAGAACATCAAAATGGGTAAATGGGCAATTCTACAAGTGATGGTACAAGAATCTCAAAATTTATAATAAAAGTAGATGTGTATGCGTAGCGAGAAATATGCAGCTGGTGATTCAACAATAAGTATATAGACATTTAAAAGTGGAGATACTTAGGCTGAATTAGTAAAAAGAAAGCACAGTGAAAGCTGGACAAATGGACAAAGCATTATGTAAGCTTAAGTACAGTTTCAAAATCTTCGAGAAATGAACCTGTTTTTCTGTGGAGGTTAGATTTGGCTATTTCTACAAAACAAGTTGGAACTTTTGTGTAAGAAAAGTCTGATGTGTTTCACTCACATGAGTTTTTCTACTCTGGTACATATTGTCACGAGGCCGCTCGTAAGCGAACGTCGAGAGAGAGAGAGAAGCGTGGAGTGAAAGAGACAGATAGCGCCCAAGCGACGCCCAGAGAGAGAGAGAGAGAGAGAGAGAGAGAGAGAGAGAGAGAGAGAGAGAGAGAGAGAGAGAGAGAGAGAGAGAGAGAGAGAGAGAGAGAGAGAGAGAGAGAGAGAGAGCAACAGAGGGAGAAAGAGACGGAGATGGTCTGGACGATTTTCGCTACACCGCGAGGATCCGGCTTCGTGACAGGTTTCGAGAAACCTGGAGAAGAGCCGATCGTGTATAAATAAGAGTTCACTGGGAGCCGAGAGGTGGAGAGAAATACTTAGTCGAGAGTTGGTACTGGTGCAGTGTGGACGTGCTGCAGACGTATGTGAAGGTTTCCTACGTGTGTGTTAATTCATTCTGCTGATATCAGAGTTGTACAAGTGTCTTTCTGCGGAAATAAAGAGCATTTTTGAACTTCTGCAACCCGGACTTTTAATTCTACGAATCCACAAGATCACACTGTTTTTTCAAATGCTTTTTCTTTCACTACTTCATGATAATCGAGATTAATATTTTCAGAAACTAGCTTGTTGATAATTTTCTTGCAGCTGAAGGAAGAATATGGGAATATAGCAGACTTTTAGCGATAGTCAAAATAGTTTTATATATTTTAAGAGTTGTTTTGGATTTAGCCTCGAGAAAAGAATCAATGTTATTTGTTTTATAATGTTATTTAAAGTTTAAAAATATTTAAATAACATTTTAAAATATTATAATGTGTAAATTAAGTTTAGGAAATGAAATTGTAAAAATAAATAAGACATGTACATAGGTTGCTACGAGTGACGTAAAGACAAAGAGCCGTACGGTTGGGGAAGATAATGACCTCTAGAGAGAGTATCAGTATAAGCGTAATCATCGGAGAAGCTGAACGCTTATAGATGGCTTCTAATAATTTTAGAAAGTGTATATATTAGAGAGATTTTCATTTCATTTACGCTGTATTACCTTGTGTTAACTCATCGAGAGTTAAATATATTAAAAGAAGTAAACATGTAATTTATGTTATTTTGGTAAACATTTTGAGGAAGAGAAAGTTATCAACCCGAGACGACGCCTTGAGATAGGAATCTTCATGCTCCGGCTGGGAAATCATCGTCCAAATCAATTTAAAACACAATAACTGGTTTAAAGTTATATTAAATAATTGGTGAAAAAGAAAGTAGTTACAACTTTCATGAATTTGAAATATGCTGACAATTTAATACTTTAAGCATGCATATTGATTTTATGTAATACAATGCAAAATGGTTAAATGACAAATAAAAATGTATTAATATTGTCGCGAAGCCGTTATCTATGATAGCGCAGCTAGTAGTACACAAAGAGCCGCAAATAAAGATAGCGGAGGTGAAGGACTTTCCGGCGCAGATTAAGTTTCGCTTCTGGAAGGTTCAGATTTCGTCATTCGATGTCTTGTCATTCCAGAAACATCTAGTGATTATCGGCTTCTTGTTTGTCCCAGTAATCTCTCGTGAATAATAAATATAAGATATATAAAGAGATTGTGACACGCCAGCGGGTAGTTGTAAAACAGTCGCGAAGGGGTAAGCAGTAAACAACTGTGAAGTGTTGTAACGAGAGCTGATGTTTTAAAATGATCAGAACGCTGTTTGTTATTGTCATTGACCTTGGAAGATTGTGTTGTATATGTGATGTAATGTTGTTACGTGAGAATTGAACAATGTATTTCTACGGAAATAAAGAACATTTAGAATTTCGGCAAATTGGACTTTTAATTATACGAACCCACGAAGGCACAATGTGTATCCCAGGACAACGCAAAAGCGTTTCTAGTTTCTACGCTTTCTAACCTAGTTAAATCGAAGCGAACAATTGAACGTCTATGAACGTTTATAACTTATGAGACATAAGTGTAAAGGCTTTTTAATAATGTTGTGGGATACTATGGTGACAGTACAACTGCAAGAAATGAGCGAATAAAAATGTGAACGTTATTAACAACTTGTACATAAACGCTTGGTCCAGGTAGCACAGTTATTTCAGAGTTGGCCTAGTAATCACAAGATCGGGGGTTCAAACCCACCCAGACCGATGATTCCTAAAAGCGACGGTCCCAGCTAATAAGTAATGTTACTAATGGTATTCTGTAGAAAAGTACATGGAATGGTTTTCGTGGAAAAGTATATAATATTACAATTTGATATAATATGTACAATAACCGCTTTTACATTATTTAAACCGAACACTAGCACAAACATGAATTTATTTTATAGTTATCAGCAATTAATTACTTAATTACCCTTTCTCACATGGTGTGGGTAGCGATGGAAAGATAAAACCATACTGAAGTGTCCAATGTCATAACCGAAATGTTAAGTACCCATTTTCGGTTACATTGTGTTGCTCTAGTCATTTAAGACGATATGGAAATCTTCTGGTAGGATACTGGATACCCTAATTGACTTACATTTTTCCTCGTGAATCAAAAGGCGCCCTCAAATCCATTTTTAATTTGATTTTGTTTGAAATGAAACTGAAAGGGCTTAGACAAAATAGAAGTGAACTTGCATATGATGTCAGTGGTATAATATCCTTAGAAAATTACTTTCAAATAAAATCAGGTTTAGAGACATCCAAAAGTACTTTAATAGCCTTACTTTCAATTTAAATCTCTCTAAATAGCAACCTGAAATTTCAACTTCCAAACTCAATAATCGTATACTACAAAACAATGTTACAAATACTGGTTATAGTAGCCGTTATAAGATTGAAAATATTACTTCCTTGCAGAAAAGTCTCTATTACATGTTTAATGTTAATAAAAACACACTACGAGAATTCAACAAGGGTCAGATGAGTAGCGATATTTTGTAGACAAGTCTTAACTTAGCCTTATGGCTGTAGTACTAGGAAGAAAAAAACTTCTGTCAGTATCTGTAGTTAATGCCCTGATATAAAGAAGCACATGAAAATATGAAAATAGAGTTAGAGAAAATCAAATATGAAAACTATGGATAAAATATCCGTGGTAATTTTACATGTCCTGAAAAATTACATTTATCTCATTCCATATTACATTTCGAGCAATGAAAAATTTCGCCAAAAAAATTGTATAGAAATCTAACACATTCGTATAATTTAAGTAAAAATTTCCCAATTATTGACGTTAAATAGAGATTTTTATAATGACTAGTGAACATTTTGAGAGGTATTTAACCTACTTGAAATAGCAGCCTGTCAATCATTAACAAATTATGTTGAAATTTTCTTTGAAATCATTAAGTAGAAAGTTATTACGATGCGGTGGTTGTTCTAAGATTTAAATAAGGTATATAACATGACCAAAATGCACTACTTGGTCTCGACTTTTTCCCCGAAAATCTTGGAGTAGTCAGCGTTGAATAAGGCGAAATTTTTCTATCAATAAATTTCTACAACAGAAAGAAGCATCGAGGCAAATGTAGTTCTAACATGTTGGCTGATTATTTTGGAACAAAAAGAGGGATCCAAAACATGTCATAATATCAAGTGGCATTTTTAGATACGTCAGAATGAAAACTGTATACCAGGTGGCCCAAGAGATATCCCTTCGTGCGTTAGAACAGTTGCAGAACACGACGGTGTAAATCCAGTTAAAAGAACGGCAATAGCGTAATCGAATTTTATTCTGCAGTGATCATCGCGAGGCAGTTTCCAGGCTTAAACTAGTGTGTGTAGTTCGTGATAATAGACAAGAATAGTGTAAAAAAAACAAAAAAGTCTTAGAAAGGTTTCCGTTTATGTTAAAGAATATTTTCAAGAGAATAACTCACTTTTTAGATTGGTATATTAATTAGGAATTGCTTACCCCAAAGACAGGACATTTGGTTAACTCAAAACTATCAGGTGGCCCAACTATTAATTTTACAAACATTTCAAATCAATATCACAAAATGTCCAGCCTGACAAAATCAGAGGGCACATTTTAATTCAAAATTCAAAATGTTATAAATAGACTTGCTTTTGTTTTTGTGAAATAAATTTGTCAACCGGTGTTGACAAAGGAAATTTCATGTAAGCTGGACAAGCTTACTAAGAGTAAGCTACCGTATTCTATTAAGATGACTCATATCCTGTACACAAATTATCCAACTGTTATAGATTATTTCACAAAGCCTCTAGTTTTCAGGAAATTATGCATTAAATCTGATTTTGAGTGTTCTCTTTTGTTACAGAGAACGAAGTTCTATGTCGGGTTTGAATTTCTCATGAAATAAATTTTAATGTAAACTGATCAGTAAGGAATGTGATTTAAGTGATTTGTTTAGATATATTAGACCGTGTAAACTGACATGATGGATAGGTTACTATTATGCAAGTACATAAAAGTGGGGTAAAGGCAATGTTTATATGAAAATAAGAAGACAAAATGTTTCTTTTTCATGTTTTGATGCTTTTGCCATATACTTGCAATATAAAACATCGTATATAAGAAGATTTAACATATGTAAAACCTTTAAAATATTACCTTTTCATGCAGAATTAATTATCTTTGTAATAATATGAAAGGCTCCTTTAACCCAAACGTTTACTACAGCTCAATAATTTAGAATTGGAGCTTAGTACACAAATATAAAAAAATAGTGTGCACAGATTCCCTAATGTTAATTCCTGAAAAGAAGAAAACTTTGAGTACATGTTTATCGAAAGTCCTGAACTATCAAACGTTGGTCAGAAAACAATTAATTTCAGTTTAATTAACTATTTAGTGCCTATTTTAACTATACAGGACAACGTTTAAACCCATAATCTCTAAAGCTCTGAGCCAAAATTTGAGGCCTATAAACCGCGTGCAAAGAAGTATTTGTTGAAAAGTACGTAAAAAGCTTTGAGAAAAACTGAAGTTCAAAGTTCAAAGCAATGCTTTATCTAAATATTACATTAAAATTAATCAAACGTTCATGGTTTTAAAAATTTTGTTTAAAAGTTAGCATAAATGTACAAGCTAAAAGAGAAGAAAAACCGTTAAAATATCTATACTTCATCATCCCATATTCATAGACATTTAAAGGCTAAAAACACTAATTCGGCTTTACAACTCCTTCGCTATACAAACTCTTGAATATGTAGGTATTGTTTGACATCCCAAGACCAAACGATATACCAACTTAAACGAAAAGTGCAATCAAAATTATAAAAACATTTACTATATGAGTGTCGACTGATAATATAAAAAAGCATTGCATTTTTTTTCTTTATTACTCAACATAATCTCCAGAAAGGCTAATACATTTGTCATATCGGTGTTCCAATTAAAGCATTTATATAGTGCGATCTATCATGGTCTTCAAAATAGCTGTTTACCCATCAATGATCTCCTCGTGGCTGTGAAATCTTCGTCCTCCAATAAATGTTTTGAGGTTTGGGGACAACTGGTAGTCACTGAGTGCTGTATTTGGCAAACATGGTGCATGTTCAAGCAATTCGAACTTTAATTCGCACATTTTTCCCGTTGCAATGACTGAACAATAGGCTGAAGCATTATCGTGAAGAAACAAGATTTTTTCTTTGCCAAATGCGGTCTTTTTCTTTTCACCCCATCACTCAAATGTTGCAGGAAGGTTGCATAGTAATGACCAATGATACTTTTACCCTTTTCCAAGTAATCAATAAAAATAATTCCCTGCTCATCCCTAAAAACACTGGCCATAACCTTGTTAACTGACAAATATGACTTTGCCCTTTTTGTAGCTGGTTCACCTGGCTCAATCCACTGTTTCGACTGTGATTTACTTTCTGGAGTGCACTGATGTATCCAAGTTTCATCCATGGTAATAAGCCCTCTCAAAAATTCACTGGAAATTCTACGGAGAGCTTGAAATTCTTATCAGAAATAGTATTTCTTTGCAACTGTTTAGCAGGTGAAGAATGACGCGGCACCCATCTGGCACAGACATTGTGAAAGCCCGAAACATTACTTAAAATAATACCTACACGTTCTTTTGATATATTTACAGCCTCTGCTATCTCAAACAACTTTAATCTGCGGTCCTCCAATACTAAACGATGAATTTCTCAATGATCTCTGGAGTTGTGACTCCACAGGGCGTTCAGAGAGAGGCTCATCACTAGTGCTCTTACGTACCATTTAAAACTCTGCAACCTACATTTTAATAATTGTATATGGAGGGGCATTATTTCAATGTACTGTCCATTACCTCCTTGATTTCTTTAGGCGTTAAGCCTTTCAAATGGAAGTATTTAATCACTGCTCGCTTTTCATTTTCGTGAAATCTCTACGCTCGTCTTGTTTAAAATACTGTCATTCAAAAACGAAACAAGGTATTGCCCTGTAATTATGGACAAGCTAGTCTAGAGTTAAACTATATGATGCTATCCATCGAACTGGCCCAGCAGCAGCATCTCTATGTGAGGCCCGGGACTTATCACCCTTGTATGAGATAATTATGTATTAGCTTATCCGTTTAGAAATACGTAAATATGGACTTTAACATTTCAGAAGGAACATTATGTGCTTAAAACTTCTGTATAAATTTTTGCACTTATTAAGATACGCCTATGACTGTAAACATGAACACTTATACAACCGAGTAAAGTAATACAGTAGCTCCAGAAAGCCATTTGTATTCCAGCCCAAGAACAAATGAAAATATCCAAAACGTTTTCTGGTGTTAGCGTGGTGTATGTATGGATTCCTGGTCACGTTGGCTTCTCAGGGAATGAACGTGTGAACGGGTGGATACGACGGCTAAGTCGGCAACCATTCAGCCCAAGGTTACTATACCGTTCGTCTATTCGAAGGACTTCCGTCTTTTGATACGGAGAGCTGTGCTGTCCTCCTGGCGCGCAGAGTGGTCCTCTCTGCGCGGAAATAAGCTCCGCCTAGTGAAGGACGATCCAGTTTGTTGGGTAACCTCCTGCCGTCCATCCCGTCGAGAAGTGCAATTGGCTCGGTCCCGCATTGGCCACTGGCTTTTTTACGCATATCTATCGTTTTAAGAAGGACCCTACTCCATTTTCCCGCTTTGCGGGGATGCCATCTCTGCCCGGCATGTTTTGGTAAACTGGTTTAACCTGGCTCTTCACCGGTCTCTCCAGCTGCCGGCCAGCTTGGAAGAAGTACTGGCGGACGACCAAAAAGCGGTGGCCAGCTTTCAAGTTCATTTTAACTCTCAATTTTAGAATTTAGTCTTTAAAGTTTTATCCGTTTTAACTTTTTATGGTTTTAAGTTACTGTTAGCTTTGACGCCCGAAGTATGTTTGTTTTATTTAGGATGTATGTAATTTAGTTCTATTTTATCAAATTTTAGCATGATTAGTTCCTTAAGGGCGCTGATTACCGTGCTGTTGAGCGCCCTAACCGACAATCATCATCATCATCATCATCATCCAAAACTTTATTCTTTACACAAATTATACGTTTGTATAATCAAGTTATCATTTTGAAATTCCATCAAGCTGAGTTAATAGTATTATAATCAATAGTTATCATAAGTAAATTAAGAGAACACTGAATTTAGAAAGAACTGCGTAACTCAAAATCAGTAGCTACATATTTACTTCTTTTTCTGATTCTCTTCATTTATAATTTTTGTTTGTGTCCTCTGTGTTATACATTATTTATTATGACTAAATTTTACGATGGCAATTTTGATTATAGCTATACTTATACTTATGTCCATAATAAATAAACAAATAAATAAATGTAACCTTTTCAAATGTTAGCCACACTTTACGTATACATTTAATATTAATCATGGATATCTATCAATACAATTACGTGTTCAAAAACCCTTCCTGGTATTGCTACAGTTAGACTTTATTACATTTCTAGAACCACTTGCGGAAATGAACAGCTGAGAATCAATAATTCGAAGCTGTTTAAGACAAAGTTGACAGCCAGTTCATCTTGTGGGAGACTTGAAGGGCGGTTTGTTTTTAACTGTTGTGCAACATTTTTGGGGAGACAAACCTGCTTGCTATCTGATACGCTGAGGGAAGACTGCATGTGTTTGCTTCCATCAGTCTTGCGACGTTCTCCCTCACAATATTATCACGTCTAGACCCAACACGACTGATATATTGCTTCTCCGCTAATTCTGCTTGGGGAAGATGTACGCCGTAAAAAGGCAACATATTTCGTCAAGACGCCACGACGTTGTCTTGAGTAAAGAAAGGATGCTATGAAATAAGCTATGTTGTAGCTTTTGTTCAGTTACTGCCTGGTTTGAATTGCAGCTCTCAGTTCTGCAAATAATAATATAATAATATCAGCGGTTTTCTTTACCAGTTACCATTTCTGGGTTATGCATCTAACAGTTTTATATAAACCAAAAAAGGACATATTTTCTTGTATTATTAAAGAATGAATGTTCAGCGGTAACAAGACCGTACTGATTCTGGAATATGTGCGCACAGTAAAATGAAATTTGTCAAAGTCCGTATTCTCGTGTCTGTGATAAAATCTGAAAGAAACATTTGTATTTTATTTAACAACCGTATGTACAGTATGCAGATCTATGTACTAGAGGAAGTATTTAATTTTAAGCAAAAATTCGATGCTGCAACTTTGAGGCTATCTGAACCAAAATGGCATTTTCGGAACAATATTCACGCAAGCTTGCATTTGTCTATCTTGTACAGCATGACTTAAAAACGAAAATGTAGTTAAATATTAAGCTAAGAAATTAAGTTCTTCTTACAGGGACACGAAGGATTAAAAAGAAACATTTCCAAATTGCATATGGAAACATTCTCGAATATTTTTTTTTCTCAATAGTAGGTCTACGATTTAAACTAAATTACCATATGTTGAAGGTATTTTCATGAGGAATGAAATGTTTATCTTGAATTTTCTGGGAACGACCCACAGAACCTTTCTTCATTCTGACGTTTGCATAATTGATAAGCCGTTAAAGATACCCGTAAAAGAAAATTACTCTACAAAACTGCACATAATTTATATAAAATACCATCACATCGGCGGCCGCCCAAGTCTGCCGTGAGAAAGTAACCCTAGCTCAAGGTCAGCTACTGGCTGACGTTACGAAGGGGAAGCAAGCTGCCCTGAAAAATAAACATGCCTTCAAGGACAGCTGACGTCAGAAAGCGAGTCTTATAACCCCTACCCGAAAAGACCTACTGCGACTGTAATTCCAGAGGTTTCTAATTCCAGAAAGATCTATCGGCAGATGTATAAAAGCTTATGCAAGGCTTCTACGCACTAGTGAGTTGGCCAGAAATAGAGTTACACAGTAAGTAATGTGCGAGCAGTGTGGTGCTTACAGCTAACTTGAGTGTGGTACGTTTCAAGCCTCATGATAAGGAGTCAGCAGGCCGTGGAACGGGCAGGAAGCAGTACACGATCAGTGCGCGCGGCTCCGGGTGAAGGATCGCTGAGCTGTAGAACCGTCAGCGAAGCAGATATCGGAGCTTTGTTCAGAATTGGTGCGTAGATTCGTGTTAGAGGCGGACTTGTGTGTAGGTCAGAAAGATTATAGCAGCACAATGGGTGGGTCCTACACAGATTCAAAGGTAAAAAGTAGAAACGTGTTTAAGTGTTACATTTGTGTAAAAGGAAGGCAGCCTGTACGTTAGCATTGAGCTAATGATTTTCGAGAATATAAAGAAGTTTAAAATCGAACTTTGTCACAATAGTAATCAATATGAGCAGATTTCCTACAAATACTAAATTTCACTTTATTGTTGTTGCTTATTATCTTGTGATCTAGAAAAGGAAGAAATCCATTAATTTCAGTTTCTAAAGTATAATGTATGTTTCTAACGTATAGCTTTATCTTGTTAATTTAGTAGTTTTGAGGCATCCAATAGCAAAAATGCCATCAACTTATCTATACAAAGTTTCAAAAATTAAAGGTAATGCTTTAGTGACTGCATTTCAAAAAGGCTCATTAAAATATCGGCAAGAAAAGATGAAAGGGGATTATTCACTGCTAAGCCAAAAGTTTATTGAAAGAATTGATCATCAAAAGTAAAAAAGTTTTATTCAAACAAAGATTAGTAGGTAAGTTTAACAAAATAAATCATTAAGTTCTCATGTAAATTTATGAATTCAACCATCTTTGAAAATACAATCAAAAGTTAATTAAATAACAAATAAAAGTTTTAACTCCTTTTCATATAAATCGGCTGTTTTTAATAGTTTGATTTATAGGTGAATAAGTATACCCCTGAATAAAGAGGAATTTAATCGAGAATATTAACAAATTATTAAGATTTTTAGTTAATGGTTTTAATAAAGACTTTATAAACATAAATATTGGAAATATTATAAAGATAATTATAATTTTAAAACAATTTACTTACTACCCTTAGGGTAATAAACATTTTCCAAAATGTTTAAAGAATTTGGTATAACTTTGGTTCTCAAAATAAACATAATATTAAAAATTTACTACATTTCTGTAAGAAAGATAAAATTTCTGATAGTAAGAATCTGGCATTTATCAATTTAATTGTTTATATTGCGGTCAAATTTACTTTAGGAAGACCAAACGTACTTTAGAAACCAGAATGAAACAACAGTTTTGAAATATTCGATATAAACAGACTGATCGGCCATATTAGATCATTTTTGGTCATTTATCTATGAAATAAATCTAAAATTTAAATTATTAAAACAATTAAATGGTACGGTAAATTTAATGGTTCGGGAAAAAGGATTTATTTTATAAAATAGAAATTGCGTAATGTATTTTGAAATACCGACAATCGATTCTGTCTTTAAATTTGTTTAATTTTCAGAGTTTGGTAGTACTGGCAGGAATGTAGTGACCTATACTGACCGTAACGTTGACAAAAACAGACTGAATGGGGTTGATAAAGTAAACGAGTGTTTACGAAATCGCGATGTCACAATTTATTGAAGTTTCTATGAATTACTTTAAGGGTATGTATGACTGAAATTTCATGAAAATCGTGAAAATAACGATTTTTTATTTTAATTCTATAAAATAATTTAGACATTCCCGAATGTGAAAAATGCATAATTTGCCTCTGGACGCCATTTTTAAATGCTTATTTAAATGTCGGTGGCCTTGAAACTCTGTCAGAGTCACGCCCTCTTTTGCCTACATCCACATTCTTTGTCTGTTTTCCGTTCTTAAATTTTCAATTCAAGAAAAGAAAAATAAGGCTTTCAGACAAAATAGTTCCTAAAATGTTGCCAATATATCAGAGGCTGGCTTCTACAACATTACTAGCGATGTGCAAAACAGGAAAAACACAGAATGCCAATGAATCTTTGCATCATGTCATATGGAATAAATGCCCAAAGGAAGTTTTCATATCAAAACAAAAATTGGATCTTGCTGTTATTAAAAGCATCAGTGAGTTTAACATGGGTAGTCTTAAGTCATTGGAGCTGCAGCAAAATATCAGAGGTGAAAGTGTAGTAGACTCAGCAAGGAAAACTTCAGTGCAGCGAGATCAGATTCGTATCCTGCAAAGCAAGAAGCGAAGTTGTGCAGAAGAAAAGCAACATCTAAAGAAGAAAAAGGTGGGAAAAGCAGCAACAGAGGAGAGGAAAAGGAAATCTGAGGGTTCAACCTATCAGCCTGGTGGAATTTAATGTGAGTTATGCAATCAAATCTTTAATCGCTGTTTTCTCAATGTTCATATTTTCAGCATTTTTCTTCCTGTAAAATGCTCCTTGCGTTGCATTTTTTGTACTAAATTCATGAAATTTCCTAAACGGGTTCAGAATATCATGAGGAATGGAAATTGCCCTAGGTTTTATTGTGAAATGTATATAAGCATATATTTTTAATTTTCAAACACAAAACTTACAGTTTTTTAGACAAAAAAGAATATTTGTAAATTAAAAAATTTTTGTGACCTAAACTAAATGAGACACAGAAAAACCCAGAGCAATTTCAAAAAGTGTGTGTATTATCACATAGGGTTAAAATATTAGACCAAAATTCAAAATATTTTGTCGCAAGGGACTTTTTAGTGACGTAAAAAGAACATACAAAATTTATCATAATTTCTAAACTGCTGGAGAAAAATGGTTTAAATTTAGTTTGCAACATGTTTACAATATACTACAGCTATGGTGTAAATTTGAAAAAGCTAGCCTTATTAGTTCAGAATTTGAAAATTTCAGTCATACATACCCTTAAAGATAAATGAAGTGTTTGTTACAGATAATTATAGTTGTGTAGTATTTGTTGCTTCACTGTTATCATCTTAATTTTCTACGTATTTATTTATTTACTTTATTCCACCCGTTACCAGAGCAACGAGGAAAATTTCTTTACTTTATCACACTCGTTGCCCTACTTAAGTGCAAGTTTTCTTATGTCATTTCTCCATAGCAACATGTCTATTACAAGTATCTGTAGGATGAGTGTTTTATCAAGATACGAGTATTAATTGTGAATTTACTATGCGTATTAGAAAAGCTAATATTAAATAAAATTCAAATGAAAAGCCCTTATATGTAAATGTTATTTTAATTGAAATATAAGGCACTATAGACCTTTTCCATTTATTCATAAATTGCCATTCAGCAGCATTGTAGTCTACATGTAGTCTTTTGGGTATTCCTAGGCGGATGCAAAGCGTAAATTATACGTACATCATACCTACCATGCACATATATACACATTGCGTATTGTAATGTTAACTGAGATAATATGTTTCAGAAATAGTTTAGCTATACATTTCGTTGTAGGTACAAGAAAACAGAGAAGTTCGAATCAATAAGCAGATATTTAAACGCTGCACGCTGTATACTGACCTTAAAATTGCAGAAACAACTAGATTGCAAGAAACAATTGAATAGGTAAAACACATTAAAACTATGCATGACAGGCATCGTGAAATTTCACATCTTATCCCGGATGTGGTTAATGCTGCCAAAGTTTGAAATAAATTATCCGTGTTGAAAGAGATCTATATTTTATTATATCCTGGATGTAGAGAATGAAATAAAGGGAAATGAAACAGGGGATGAACTAAATATTCTTACCAGTAATCGTCTTAGTGTTTCGGGAAATCCCACGAAAAGAGACAGCCAGGAATTTTTCCTGCAGTAATCGAACCCACAACCTCTCGGATGTGGGTTATGGACCACTCCAGCCATCACGCTAACTACCTGTAAATATACATGATTCTTCTCTTCTTTCGTAATTTCTAAGAGTGATTTCTCCAGGTATTTTAGGATTTGAGACGGAATAGTCCATATAGTTAAAGATAGTTCTCCGAATAGAGCGGTTGCATATTCTCTTTGACGCTAAATTTTTCTTTAAAATGATGAAAGTCCAATAAATTTAGCCCTAATTGTTTTGCCATCGTTTATACTTATTGAACCGATAGATAAACTTCAATTCGATTTGTTTCATTGACGAATAATGGCTACTACGTAAGCAGCAGAACCAAATGAAAAGTGAAGAAACAAAAGAGCAAATTCAATATCGTCTCTATGCTGTAGGGTTTTATAGGAAGACAGGACTTTAGTGTAACATAAGCAACTGGCTTTTGACATATCTAATAAGCAGCCCGCTTATGTTTCGCAGAGAAGCAGGTTTTTGGGTAGCTAGTGTTCTAAACTAATCCTAGATGCAATAATTTTATCCGATATTGGCATAAGGTTGGTGCGAGCTGCATTGATATACTGGTACAATTAATTACCAGTAGTGAGATAATGTGTTAATATATCGCCAGTTAATCATTTTAATTGCCATAAGCTATCACTAAGACGTACCATAATGCAAACACCATAATGTAGGTACATAATCCGTAATTGTATACTATAAAATTATGGACAAGAAGATTTAGCTGTTAATTGGAAGTTCACATTTGCAAGGGCTTTAAGGTTCTTGGACAGAACTTACTCCACCCAACCTTTTAAGAGATCACTTTTTCAATACAACTGTCAGTCAGTATTTAGAATTCCACAGTTATATATTATACAAGATGATCCCCCAATAGTTTGTGCCAAAGATAAGGAGCTTATACAAGTGTCAAGATATAACTTTATTATTTTTATTTTTTTCAGGAGTTTCTAACGCCTCTTCTGTTGCATATGACACCATTGGCGATGGACACTGATATTGCAAGAAATTAAACAACTGGAAAAGAAAATTAGGAAGAAAAAATTCCAGGCCTAAGATTAGAGTAAACACAGCCCCGACATTTGCGAGTAATTTTCAAGAAGGCCTAGAAAACACTCCGGTCATAAACAACTGGCCTTTCCTCTGCCTTTCCTGTCGTTACAGCAACTTCTAGTTCAGGAAGTAATGTTTAGTCAGGACAAGCTTGGGAACGTTAGGAACAACATTGCGGAAGTAAACTTACTTAGTAAACATTGAGACAGTGGGTTCAACTGATTAGGCCTGTCAGATGTGTAGTGCAGTTTATAATGAGGACGACATCATAGCTATGGTGTTTACGGTGGAACCAGTTTTTATCATTTGATTTACTCTAAGTGGTGAAGAAAGATTTTCTATGTTTCCGTTTGGCTGAAGTTAAATAGTGAGAATCGATTTATATTGGATGTAGGCCAATGAAGGACGCGGTCGAATCGATATGAATCGATGACTAGTAAGCGATTTCTAGTGAAAGACAGTGAAGCAGTTCACGAGTCACCGAGTGCCATTCTGTTGTGAGTGTTCGGGGGGTAGTGGAACAAGCAGTGAAGCAGTTCGCGAGCCATAAGTGCGATTCTATTGCGAGGGTTCGGGGGGGGGGGTAGTGGAACCAGCAGTGAAGCAGTTCACGAATCATTAAGTGTCATTCTGCTTTCAGTGATCGGGGGAGGGGGTAGTTGAAGAGGCATTGATACAGTTCATAAGTCATTAAGTGCCTTTCTGTTTTGAGTGATCGGGGGGGGGGGGGATTTGTTGAGCGGGCAGGAAGCAGTTCAGGAGTCATAGGTGCGATTCTATTGCGAGTGTTCGGGGGTTAGTGGAAACAGCAGTGAAGCAGTTCACGAGTCATTAAGTGCCATTCTGTTGTGAGTGATCGGAGGGGTCGTAGTTGAACGGGCAGGAAGCAGTTCACGAGTCTTAAATGCGATTCTGTTATGAGTGTTCGGTGGGGGCGGGTGGTGTAGTGGAACCAGCATTGAAACAGTTCACAAGTCATTAAGTGCCATTATGTTGTGAGTGATCGGGGGAATAGTTGAACAGGCAGTGAAGCAGTTAAATGAAGAGTTTCAACTGGACCCATAGGACCTAGGACCCGGGCCTCCTTCTACCCGGGAGCCATGGATACTTCGGGACTCTTTCTATAGGGTAAGCCCTCCACCCCCCGTTGAGCACAACGTCAAGACGGTATGGAAGTGGATACGCCACTTAAAGCGTCAACCCCGCAGGGAAGACTACCAGAAACCTCGGTGGGGCCGCCTGGTGATCTAGCTCTGCAGGCTAGTACCCGGGACTTATTAGGCAACCCTCTACCCGCTCCGGGAGGCTTTAGCCTGGCCGGAGGTACCCAATTCCCCGTGGGTGTCGGGAACTCACTGCCCCCTCGAGTCCAACCCAATCCGAACAACTCCCCGACTGGAGGGGCTCGGCAGTTCGGCCCGAGGTTCCTCTAGTAACGTCAGAGGTATCACGAGTGCTAAGGGTCCACAGCGCCCGCACCACGGCAGCTGAAAGGGACGGATCCTCCCTCCTACGGGAAGCAGTGACGCAGTTCACGAATCATTAAGTGCGATTCTGTTGTGAGTGTTCGGGGGGTAGTGGAAGAGGTAGTGAAGTAGTTCAGGAGCCACTAAGTGCGATTCTGTTGTGAGTGTTCGGGAGGTAGTTGAACCGGCAGTAAAGCATTTCGGGAGTCAGAAAGTGCGATTTATGGTGATATATTGGCGGGTGGTAGAACAGGCAGTGAAGTAGTTCACGAGTCCTTAAGTGCGATTCTGTTGTGAGTGATCGGGGGGTAACTGAACAGGTAGTGAAGCAGCTTACGAATGATTATCAGACTTAATGTTCCGATTTGGCTTACATTTCCGTGTGAGAGGTCAGCCCTTGTGTGAATTGAAAAGACTAGCAGCACAAGATGGTGCGTGCAACAGAGACATAAAACACTAAAGAGACGTATCGAATTTCTGTATTTGTATGACATAGAAGGTGATTGATTATACGCTGCACTTCGGTAATGATTTTGGTGATAAAGAAATTTGAGATAAACTTCATTCCGTCTTTCCTTTTGTCGATTCTAAGCTGATTTTACTTTTAAAATTATTATACAGGAGAATTTTACCACATAGGTATTTCAGAACATCAAAGCTTCTCTCAGTGCAATTTTCCAACTATCGGCTGAAATATGCAAGCTAGGCACATAAAACAGAGCACTTCAAATAGCCCCCACCTTTCAAATATGTGAATGATGTAATTAATATTGTATAAATTAGAGAATGTTAAAAAAATTTGTGCAATTTTTAAAAACTTAAGAACAAAAGGATATGTTGTACTTATAAAAAAATGGAAGAATATATGAATTTGACACATCCTAACTCTTTGGCTAATGTTATGGAAAATGTATTGTAATTTGACTTAATGGACATCTTATATATCTTTCAATATTTACTTCAATAATAGCTTCTATGTCATTTGCAAGAGCCGTATGGAACTTTGTAGATATTTATAGATAAGTTTTCCAGCACCTTTTCAACATTCAAAACAATTGCTTAAGGATTAAGGAATTTGAACATTCCACATTAGGAATCTCTTAAAGTTTGGATTGCTCCGAAATAACAATTCGCAAAAACAGAAAATTTACGAGATACCTGAAGTTTTTTATGCAATCATTTAGCAGTGAGATTATAATGTAGCAGTAGCAGAAGTGAGGCACGAATATTCAGAGTATAGGTCGATAAATCAGTATCGTGCTTTAGAGGTCGTATGGTTCGTTGGATAATCGCTAATCTCATTGGGGGAAGCGGTAGCCCTCACGAGGAGCAACTGGCGGCGGCCATGTTGAAATAACTTGGGTGGATTTCATCGACCATTAATCTTCGCTAACTGGCCGGAATTCCGGAGTCATCGCAAGTTATGTGAACAAGGACTCCAGGATACAACACTACCCTCCTAATTGCTCTGGCTTTCCATGACCGTTTGTCTGACGTACTAGCGTATCCTGAAACTGAGATGCCGTAATATCACATGCTTTGAAGTTACAGTGCATGGTTACAACATGTTTTTTGGGGCTAAGGTTATATTAGTTTCATGACTGCTTACAAACAGTAGTACTGCATTCTAACTAGAAATTCGAAACTAGATTCACCAAGAATACTCCTTTATAGAGAGTTTAAGACAACGTGTTTGTGTGTCTGCGTGTGGGCAGACTTTGATTTTCTCAAAAATAGCTTTAATAGAATTGTGATTATAATGTGAAATCTTCACATTGACATTTCGGGGTAAAATGCAATACTTATTTTATATACTCTACCTAAGTAGTACAGGAAGTACTATAATTAAGAATTTGAGACAGTCCATTTTCACTTGTTTCTTTTTGCATTCCTAGCTGGCAGACTTAGGATTCTTTGAATAATACATTTAAGTAGTTTAACACTTTCTTATCTGGACAGATGAAATGCACTGTTTTCTTAAGTTGTAGTTAACAGATTTTAGAACTTATTTCAAATGATCCCAAAAATAAATAATTTAGCAATTATTATTTTAAAATTACCAAATGGTGTAACTTCACTTTATAAATGTATCATTGTTACATATTTCCTTGAGCTCCTAATGGAACAAACAAGACTTCCAGTAAATGGGAGGGGGTGGCGTTAGTATACCACAATGATGCCCAGTCTTATGCGAAACAGGATAAGTGTATTTTCCTCACATAGTTTTCGCCGAACACACGCAAACACGGGACTCAAAAACAAAGTTCTTCTAATGCTTGGTTATTTAAATGAGTGACCTTTTTGTATTTTACCTCCTGAAACGTTAAGTCATATCGGACGATGAATGGAATGGGTAAAACGGTACTAAAATGAGCTCGGGATCCATGTAGCTTAGAGCTATCCGATATTTGTCTTTCAGGATAAAGGAGAACCTAGGAAAAACCTTATCTAGGTAACTCATCCTGACCGAAATTCGAACTCGGGACGTCTAGAACGTGAGGCAGACACGCTACCATCTACGCTACCGAGGGGGGGGGGGCTAAATGAGTGAAGGGCAAACGCTTCAAGCACAACATAAAGGAGGTGACATTATTATAGAACAAGAGCTTAAGTTTGAGAGGTCCTCGGTTCAAGAGGTTCTGAGTCGGAATCCCGGTTAGGGTGAGTTACCTGGTTAAGGTTTTTCCGGGGTTTCCCCTTATCCTGAAGTATGAATGTTGGGTGGCTATAAGTTCTATGGACCCTGGGCTCATTTGAGCATCATTTCATCCATTTCATTCATGGTTAAATATATATACTCTTGTAAGCATCTCCGTCATGATTAACATATGAGCTTCAGTAAAGTCTGTCGATTCTTCTTACCTCAGAAAAAGACGTCTGCGCATGCACGTTTAAGAGCTCCCCACGGCGGCTTCTTCATCAGCACCTGTCTCCTCGAATGTGATCAATGGAATCCTGCTCATAAGTTGTTGTGGTTGAGGATGTGTATGTCGGCAATGGATTTCGCAAAGTTTAGCGGTAGGAAGGACTTATTATCTGGAATTATATGTCCGCCAGCAGTTGTTTTCGGGCATAGAAGTTCGCTTTTATTGCATGTGCCTGCGTTGCTTGCTCCGTGCTTTCCCTTTTCGGAGCTGGATCTTACATCACAAACACATCCGGCCTTTGGTCTAGAGGAAACTATGTAAAAGTTATTAGTTTTAATTTACGTCCTCCAACGTTTAGTCATATATATCTTTCAGTTATATGTTAATGAAAGACCCAATGCTGCATTTTTCAATTTCTTGCAGTATGCCACACATCGTAACAGTATGTTACGATAGAAACAGCTAAGTGTACAGACTGCGTGAATAATTGGATACGTTTCAAGGTATTGTGAATTTTCAGTCTGATGTTTACATATATGTAATTCCATTTTTAATGGATATTGTGACTTTGTGGTTTCGTAGAATTAGTCCAAATTGCCAAAATTTCTTTAGTTCCGTAGGAATACACTGTTCATTTCTCACGTAACAACATTACATCACACATCACAATCTACAGCACCAAGGTCGATGACAATAACAGACATTAGCTTTCGTTACAACACTTCACAGCTGACTCTCGTTTTACAACTCATTCGTGGCGAGTCATCGCCTTATTAAATACCTCATTGATAAATTCGAGACTCTTCCAGAAGAGTAAGGAAACCGAATATTCTATCACATTCCAGATGTGTAACTTAATCTATACCGGCAAGTCCTTTATCACAGCTATCTTTGTTTGCCGGCCCCTTTGTGTACACTAGCCGCGCTATTGTTAACTGCTTATGCAAGCTCTTTATTACCGTGAAACATTATCCGCCGTTTGTTATCTATTTGCGCCGAAATTTTTATGTCTGTTACCGCGACAATATTAATGTACTGTCATCATTACAATTATAAATAATTTACTTACTAAATTATATTAGCATGAGAGGCAGCTTTAAAAATAAAAATTATGCGTTTCTTTACAGAGATTTTATTCAAACACTGTTCCCATGGTTGAAAAATATTACTTTGAAGATCCTGAGTATGTGTGGATCTAGATATTCATGTGAACAGCCATTTTACTGTATATAGATCTGCAAACCATAATATGTATCTACAAATTTATGATCTGAACATGAAAAACGTTCTTCGCTTTTGTGTTAGACTATGCTGCAAATATTACAAAACTAATGAGGAAGAAAATACGGATTTACAATAGGGTTGTGTAAATGTTGAGCTTGAGCAGAGCAGTGAAAGAAAGTATTGGTTTGTTTCATATGTATGTACTATGCATAATGCAAACCAAAATGTAGAAACGTGTGTATTGCGTAGAATTATTGAGATAGAAATACACATACACACATACAGAGACAGAGAGACAAAGGTAGACAGGGAGAGAAGAAACTGCCCATTTCCAATGTGCTAAACGGAAATCTGTTAGTGTTTGAAACAGCTTCGTAGCCGAATACACGTGATCAAATACAGAGACAGAGAGACAAAGGTAGACAGGGAGAGAAGAAACTGCCCATTTCGAATGTGCTAAACGGAAATCTGTTAGTGTTTGAAACAGCTTCGTAGCCGAATACACGTGATCAAATACAGAGACAGAGAGACAAAGGTAGACAGGGATAGAAGAAACTGCCCATTTCGAATGTGCTAAACGGAAATCTGTTAGTGTTTGAAACAGCTTCGTAGCCGAATACACGTGATCAAATATATTTACAGTTAGGTATTATGGGCTTGTATTGGTACACTGAATTAAATATTTGCTATATATCGAGATTTAACTGTATTGGAACACCACAGTGAAGCGAAAAATTATTAATTTTTAGATGAGTCGTATTTATTACACATCTGCTTCACTTTCGTACCTATTAATATAACATTGGCACCAAAAACAATTACAACATTAAAAACCTACTTCACAGTAATAATACTGATAAGATATAACCAGAGGAAAAGTCAGGCATTTACAAGATTAAGTGTAAAGACTGTGAAAAAATTTACATAGGGAGGACAAAAAGATACATAGGCACTAGAAAGAAAGAACACTTCAGGCACTTAAGATACAAAAATATTGATAAGTCCGCAATAGCAGCTCATTTCTGGTCTGAAAATCATGAAATTGAAGATAGCACAGAATTACTAAAATTACGTACAAAAACACAGTGAACTCGTCATATGGGAGAGGATATACATAGAAAAACATAAAAACCAACTAATGAACTTTGAAATCCCGCCAGTAGAGAATTCCACATTTCAGTTCATCACTAAATCAACAGATGGCAGCAGCAACCCCAGAATTACCCACACCGCTGGATCAAGCTTTAGTCGCATAAGAGCCGTAGATGCAAACGATGATTTGCGAAACATGTCCTCAAAATAGGTACGAAAGTGAAGCAGATGTGTAATAAATACGACTCATCTAAAAATTAATAATTTTCTATATAGTTTTAGTAGGTGTGTTTTGTGATGGATTATAATTTGTAGTAGTATAAATAATATGTATTTTCATTGCATTATCTCAAAAAAGGTGTACTCAGTTAAAGCAAAGGCATCGTGATGGCATTTCAGTTGAAGATTTTCCTACTTCCTCTCAATACTGTATCATTATAAAGATATCGCCGTGCAATGAGCAATTTTGCCGGGTGTTTGACGTTACAGAGCTAGCCACTGCCCTAGACAGATGTCAAAATATGGTTCTCAGCAAGATAGGAGGATTTCGGCATTTAAGCGCACATGAAGCTTTTGGAAACTTCGAGGACACGGACGACGAGACACGGAGCAGCATCGGAGGATGGGTGGTCGTAATGTCCCCAAATATTATAGTCAGTTTTAAAATTAAGCTGACATTCTAAGGTGTTCAGAAAGTAGAACAGAACCAAGTCTCTTAAACAGTGTTTTACTTAACATGTAGAAGATATTCTGATATCTCTGATTGGTTAAGGTTAGAAATGGATCGATTTCTGCTGGATGAGCTAACTCTATTCCATGCAATGAAAGATACGAGGTATGAGAGAGTGGAAAGACTCGACAAGTATTGCGCTGTTCTTAATTGCAATGTCAGTTTACAAACTGGACTATTCATCCTGAGGCCAGAAGGATCTCCCAAAGGCACATGGTGAGATGTCTCTGGGGTCTCGTCACAAACGGGGATTAGCTCATCCCATGTAGAGATGTCTGGGGGTCCGTCCACACAGGCTTAAATTTCCCCATTGAGAGGTTTCTTTGGGGGCCCTATACACATGAGTGTAGCTCTGCTTATTGAATGGCGTCTCTAGGGGTCCTTATACACACGGGTGTAACTCTTCTTATGGGTTCATCGCACACCGAAACCAGGGCTGACAACTCCATAAAAGAAACTCCACTGCAACAAGATTAGTCCGCCATCCAATCACCTGGCCCAGTCTAATAGAATTCCAGTCTAATAGAATTGAGCCCTGAAGTCCCCAAATATGAGCTTCACACTTTACCGCAAGATATGATGCTCGGCGTTTCAAGCATGGAAAAGAGCCTAAACTTTTTCATGGAATATATAATTTACTTAGGTTTCTGGTGATTATTTTATCAGTAAATACCTATCTTCTAATAATTGGCTTGTTTGGCATGATTGTAGGCGTTGGACGCGGTTGCTGTTTGGTTCCACTTTGACTGGAAAATAGATAAGTGCGTACAGGTTTCACTGCGACCTACCCCTTCCTAAGCAAAGCAGGTCACTCACAAACTCAATGATGCACAGGACTGCTTTCTTTGTCTTGTCCCATCTCTTTTAAACAAATTACCTACCATTATAAAATACGTCAACGTAACCCAAAGTACTACTTGAAACCTAGTAGACTTAAATTCAGCTGAATGTTCTGTGAGGTTGCTCTAAAGAATAACTGTTGTGATAGATGCAATAATTTACTGTAACTGGAAAACAATATTCGGAAGAAACTGCCGATATTCTATGACACTGCACAAACGTTTGCATTATGTATGTTTACAGAAAGGAAAAATCACACATACCAGACAAACACATATACATGTAGTATTTCTACATTCAGTACTACCTACCCATATTAAGTGAAAATAGGGCATTCTAATAAAAAGTTCGATATCGAAAACTTACTTTACACTTTTTCGGCTACCTGATGCAGGAAAATTAGTGTTAGAGTAAACATACAAACTCGCGCGCGCACGTATCGAAAGCTCTGAAAATAAGAGTTAGTAAAATTCCATATTTAGTTTTGAAGTTCTACGTCAATAATATAAGCATTTTCAAGAAAATATCCTTCAAAACTTAAATTACCTTTGGCATCCAGAAATATTAGTTATCTTTTCTAAAACTGGCTCTAACGAATCAAAATACCACATGTTTAAAATATTGGCATGAAAAATAAAATGTACATTTCGAATATTCTAAGTATAGCTTAGAAAGATTTCTTCGCTCTAGTAGAATTTTACATACATAACTAGTAAACCGTAAGAGGAAGGAAAATCTTACTAAGTAGGAAAGTATATTTCCTTAAACCACTTGAAGAAATTTGATGTGGCGTTAACCATTTGTAATTACTATTGTTTCAATCCCTCAAATAAGTAGATACTTATTACTTTATCTAAGTGGTAACATTAGTATTCGATTTTTATGGTGGTAATGCAAAGGAAAATGAATTTTTTAAGAATCTGATTAGCACTTTAGTCAGCTGCATTCCTGACTATTAAAACTCGTAAATTTCCCTCCACCAATCAGCGCCCCGAGAGTGTTTCTTTAAGCCTGTCTCCCTTTCTCAGCTTTTATATCTTTACAAAATGACCGTTCTAGTTTTAGACAGGTTATAGCAGGCTCATAGATCAGTATTATTTTTATCAAGGGACGATGCAATTTCACTTCTTTTATTCTTGCTTATTCTGATTGGCTTAGTTGGTTATGAAATTGCAAGTTTGCTGATACTAAGAAATTATTAGCTTAGGTTTTTATATCTGGCAGCGTAGGTTAAGGAGTGCCGGCCCTCGTAGCCATGGTCGCTAAAGCGTGTGTCTCTAGTGTCCCGCCGCGTAGAGGATCGCGGGTTCGAGTCCCACCTTGGGCATGGGTGTTTATGTGTACAGTGAAATTTGTGAAATTAGGAAAATAGACAAGAAAATAAACGGAAATAATGAAAATACTATTAAATAAGAAAAAGAGAAAAATACATATCTATATACATAGATACATATTAAAAAAAGAGGAAGAATGGATTTCACCTTTAACCAGAATTCTACGAGAAAACCTCTGCTAACAGTGCACAGCTATTTCCGTCCACTACAATTTCCCTGAAACGAGCACTAGAGTTTTGCAGCTTTCACAAAGCTGAGAATCAGCAGAAATAGGATATTCCAACGTGAGTTGGAACAACTAAGAGTACTTCTGGATGATTTACTTGATGCCAGGAAAATGAAAAAAGCAGCTATAATTATTGCAGTACTTACTGGAATTAAATTTTGTAGTTGACTCGCAACAATATATGGATCTAAAATAGTTTCGATTTGCAAGACGAACATTACTTGAAGGTCAATATAAAATAAAAGTGTACTCCTATTCAATAATAAAAGGATTTATGTTGACTATTAAGTATAAGTAGTTCTAAGAAACGAACTTAATTCGAGGGAATATTATGTTTTATTTAAGAAACAAAATTTTCTAAGGATATTTCAGCTCGTCCTGTTGGTTTGCTAAATACTGTAAAACATGGTTACGTAAGTCGTACTTTTATAGGACATAGCAATTGAATTTTAATATTAGGAAAAATAGGTCTAATATATCAGATATTTTACAACAATTAACTTGTCAGTGATACCATTGTTATGTTCACTTAAATGCCTAGCTTCGGTGCTTCTGACGCAAGACTTTGAGGACATGGCTTTTTGTGCGCTTGTAAATAGCGGTGTACATATGTAAGTAAATATGTAAGTAAATATGAAAACCAACCAAGAAAAGAACAAGATGAAAAAACAAAAATAAGATGCGTTGAGGTTTTAATCTAAAAGAACACTGGTAATAACATCTCACTAAAAGTATTGCGACGCAACCGTTATACCCAAGGTTATGGGGAAGTAGGCGCCAGATAGTCTGAACTGTCAGATAAGCAGACTGCTCGACCAGCGTGAACCAAATAAGCGTAGAACTTTCTAGATGTTTCGCGTTCTCGAACATTCTGGAAACTTTCAAAGAAGTTTGTATTTTGCCCAAAAGTACAATACGTATAGAAATTTGCAAAGGTTCGTGTTTGTGCAGTGCGTGGGTGCGATCATCACTCATTGATATTAAATATCAAATTTGGTATTTTAGTTTAGTACTATCCAACAAAGATATACTAAAATTTTCTTTATTTCCCCTTCCCAATTACCTTTTACATAAGAAGGTTTTGTTATTTTTTATTTTCTCATAAGTGACTATTTTGTTTAAAATACTGTATGTCAGAATAAATGTTATGAAAATTATCTGTGAAGTCTTCTTTATTCTGAGTTTCTTATAATTGTTATATCCAAGCGAAAAACAAACTACCATTAATAAAGGTACATAATTTATGCCCAATTAAGGAATATTTCCCGTCCACCATTTTCGAAACATTCTTTCTCATTAAGTTAAACTTAAAAGTACTTACACTTTTGTTTTGGAAGTGGTCAGGGCCTATTCGTTTTTACTGGAGATATGAAATTTCAAAGCCAACAATAGCTTACTATAGCTTTTGTATACTTTATCCTTCCTATGCTACAACGAATGTACAAATGTACAATGAAACAGAGTAGTTATCACGAAGGAAATAGAAAAACATATTTTTGCAAGAATCAGTTTTAGGAGATCGGCTAGAGGAGGTCATGAGAATGTAACGTATAATATTTTAGTATATGTAGATTTTTGTTGTTGGAGAATGATACTTTTATACTAGGAGACACAGATGAGAATAAAGCATTGTAATGCAATTGCGCTGTTATGATAGTATTACACTTTTTCCTAGTTTTGTTATTTTCGTAACGAACATGAACATGTGGGAATGATTGTTCCTTCTTGCTTCTTCTAAGACAGAAGCTCAGTAAATATATCACAATTATTACTGAAAAGATAGGCTAACAGCAAGTGTTTCATGCTGTCTAATAAACAGTTATATAGTGCAAAATAATTATGTAACGTGAATTTGATTTTTCCCATTAATAAGGCACTATAGGAAACTTAATGTTCATATATTATTTCTAAAAGGAGAGGCTTCCGAAAATAGTCTGTTAAAATACGCTCTTGTATTTGCAAATGAAAGGTTGGAAGAGAAAGAGCACACCTTCCTGAAACATCTGCAGCATTTATATATGTTATTTTGGGGTAATTGTTATATTCTGCAGTTGCAGTGCTATGTGTAATGATTTCAGTAAGCATTAAGTTATTTATTTTTATACTTAATATGTTTGCACTACATTACATTAATAGTTACCGGTAACGATTAACTACGTTTCAATATAAACTATGTTAATGGCATCTAAAAGCAGGTTTCTCTAGCTGTGTCGTCACTGTAATTCCAAGTACGGTGATTTGTAATCCCTTAATGCATTTGCATGTACACTCTTGTACATATACATAGTTTGTGCAGGTAAACTGAGCTGTATGTAAATATAAACATCAGTGAAGCATGCTTAGCAAAGGAAAACTCAATCATTGTTACCAAGATTTACGTGGCTGAGGTGAAGCATATAGGACTTAGCATTTTGGAAGCATAGCATTTTAAGACATTATTGCTACAGAGATACAGTAATGTACAAACACATATTATTGTCTGACATAATGAAGTAGACAATCCTAGTTGGTTACATTTATGTAACAAAGTGGATATTGGTACGTATTTCTCTCACTAGAGGCATATTAGATGCACAAGCTACTCACCACCTCCTGCCAAGGAGGTTATACTCTGTCTCACGCTAGTTTAATCCTGCTATAAAAAAACAAGGCGGATCTAACTCAACTTGCCACGTGCTAGACGCTACATGTTTGCAAAGTTTTGCAACACTAGCAGCATATACAGCAGCGCTAACTTCTAGAAAATAAATAGAATTGGGTTACATATTAATTTATTAAGTCTATGAGTTGGAATATTAATAGAATCATGCAGTAACATAATGATTACCTTACTATAACTGATTTCTGACCTCGCTTTTGAAATTTCAATCCAATATCTATCAACAACCGAAGGAGAGTATTTCATGAAAAATTTGGCAAGTCTGTGTCAGCATTTACCGCATGAAAAACTTTATTTAGAGTCGGTGATTCATTTCTGAAACAGTAATCATGAACTTTACTGCGTATAGCACTTTTCGTAAAATCGTCGTATTTCTCCACGTGCTGTTTGCATTTACGCGATTTTCCCGGTGTTCTTAAAGTTCTGGATGCATGCTGTTCCATTCTAACATGATGTACAACACTACACGTGGAAACACCAAGGAGATCACTAGGTTCTTTCTCAATGTTTTTTTATAGACGATTAAGGATTTATTTCTTTAAGCACCGCGAAACATTCCGCGATCGTTTGCCTCTCGCCACTTTTTAAACGTTTGCCTCGATTTTATTTCATTTCGGCTGAAGCATAATGAAAAGCTTACTGATGTTGAATTGCATATACATAAGTGTTCTTGGGCTTGTGAGATATAGTCGTGCTGCTCGAACGCTTATCATGGCTTTATCTTTTTTAATAGAAACCTCTTAGATAAGGCACTGATTATTCTTGTACGAGTGAGAGGGGAACTGCCGCGCCTCTCAGTCGTGTGCTAAGCCAATGGAATTCGAAGGAATCACAAATGATATGTTCACTCCACGTGGCAGTGCGTTATCTGAGAGGTATCTATTACCAAAGATAAATCCATGGTAACCGTTCAAGCAGCACGGCTATACGCATGATGTACAGGAAATACAGTGTTAAATATCAGAAGCAACTCCACACTATAAACAATAACATATTAATCAGCATTCAACTAATCTCTGTTTCATGTAACCTTGCCCCGCTGACATGTATCACTCTGCGTGTAGCTACCTTCCCCCTCTCCCTAATTGGCTAATGCTTTCGCGCCGTAGGCCAGAGGCGGTACCTTCCCGTTACATTTAAACCTGCAGTAAACGTCATAATAATTGCCAGGAAGATAGATAGAATCATACAAGTAAGAATATGAAGGCATGCAAAAATACAAGTTTATAATGAAACTGAGCAAGCTGAAACTGAATGAATGAGCAATGAAACTGAAACAAGTTTATAATGAAAGGCATTCGGCATTTTCCACTGGGATTTTTTTTTAAACCAGCACACATACCTTAAAAATGCTTGTCTTTCAGTCTTAAAGGTCGTGTCACGCCAAACTTTACTTTTCCTGTGTCCTTCATTCACCCAAATCTCATCAAGGTAGTATATTTTGTGACTTGTGTCCCGGTACAGTCTGATTGTCCTTAAATAACATCTTCGTCGCACAGCAATATCGCCTCTGTCTTTTAGCAAATGTTTCTTGCTCCCTTTTTACATTGACAAACCCCAGCTGTGTAAGCAATCTATAAAGACTAGATATGCTGAAATTTGGTAAATCTGCATCCTCATTTACAGCAGACAAAATTTTATTTATGTTAGGGAGTTCGTTTCTAAAGAAAAAACTATGCACATGACGACGCACTGCACGGACTCCTGGCATTCTCCGAGCACGAGCTTTTGTTTATTCCTGCTTTTGCCTGAAGTGATAAGTTTTCCTGTTGTCTGAATTTCACGTCGCGATGTTCCTACGGATCTAGCACACACACCTGTAAGTTCAGAGCGCAGCTGATCGATTTCTCTCACCGACAAAGACGGATTCTTCTCTAAGAGTGCATTAAACATATGCACCACAATTCCTTTTTCGCAGCTTTATAAAGGTTTACCCTTGCGATGCTTCAGCGAAAACCTGGCGGTAAACTCTGCCATTATACATATAAGTACACGCGCAATAAACGGCGCACAGCACAACTTCGAATGGCAATATATGACAAATCCAGTTCTAAACAAGGTCAGTGATAAAAGTCATATAAAAAATATGTCATCACTACCGCTAAAGCACGTGCTATCGTGACATATGAAAGGCGGGGTTGAAAGCAAAGGAGCCTCCTCTTTACTTTCTTTAAGAATTAACATGCATTTCAGATAAAACAACTCTATTGCGTAATATACTTAATTCAAACAGCTACGAAATATAAATTTGACAATTCTCTTCCATCATATAAAGATATATCGCCATGTTAAATAACGAACTAAATTTTACTGCACAATAATCTATACTACAACAGCAGCCAATGAGAGGTGATTAGGTGACCTGACCGTTAAGGGATACGGGGCAAGCTTATTTGGTACAAGGATTAGATACAGACCTCGTTGCGAAAGAGCTGCCTGGTATAGTCATGGAAAATATATAATAGCAGTGTCCTTTAGTAATTGTTAAATAAAATGTAGCTTAATTTAACATAAGAAGTTAATAGTGTGTGTGTCATTTCACCTGTCTTCTGTCTAATCTGTATATAGTATACAGAACACATCTATGCGGTATGTGAAGCAGAAAGATAAAATGTGAGGCTAATACGTTTATAAGAATAGAAACATTTGCATACTTTTCTCTCCAAAATTAGTTCACGCAGAACAGTGATCAGAAAACTACTTACATTACTGTATTTAAATGAGGAGTTTATCGTACGCATGCAAATAAAAAAACACGCCCATTAACTTCGCTAAACCAATCAACAGCTTAACCGCTTTCTGTCCCAATATCTCTGTCTCTCTTCCCACCAGAAGTTTACAGCAGGATTAAACTAGGTTGAGACAGATTTTAATACTGTACAGCCAGTTGCGGTAGCTACACAGGATGTTATCGAACTACTCCGAAATAATTTCAGCGATTATAGACGTGACTAATATAAGCAAGATGAAATATGCAATGTAAATTATATGCGGCTAAACATAACACAGCTAATTGTGTTAAACCTGTTTGATATCAGCTGCTGTTAAGTTGGTATTTAGACAAGGACGGTGAAATTATTGGATTAGAATGTCATTAAAACTGCTTCCCAACTGTAGAAATATATATCCTTAGTAGCTCATTATTGGTGTTCTCAAGATTTAATGCCTCAAATATCTCTCAAATTTCGAACTAATCACCTGCCAGTATGACACTGAGCAGCTATTAAGTGCCTTCTTGCATCATGTCGCCTACTCTAGGGATGTTTCCACAGCTATTCTGGTGGCCCAATTCGTAACGCTGAAAACTGGAGCTGCAAGGTCATTAGTTCGGTTCCTGTCATGTAGTTATTTTTTCTCGTCTTTTTATTACGTTAATTATAATAGGAAGAAATGGCATTATTCTAAACTAACTGCCCGAATAATAGCAGCATGTGCAGTTATTCCATACACAAGGAATTTTGAACAGAGTACGACAGTCGTTCCTTGTCCGCTGTGAACTTTGCACTGAATGCGCAGGTGGCCATTTCCAGCAGTTTCTATAAACCTGACGTAACAATTTGCATTTCCTTTTTATTTTACATAAGTTCCTTCACCCTTTAAAGAACCTCCTGTTTAGACATACAGCATGTGAAAGTATTAAGGATTTAACCTTTGTTAGAAAGAATTGTGATTAATTGCACTATGAGATGAAATTAAAACTTAAGATTCATATATTTATACAAGAATTAAAAGTTAAGCAAAATATTATAAAGCAACCAAACAAACGAACAAACCAAAAAACAAAAATAAACAAAGAACAACAAAAAAGCGAGGGAAACTCGAACTCGTTTACCTTTCACTTGAGCGCTCCGACACAGCTGTTCATTTTTGTGTCTTGTGTCAAGTGGTATCATCATTAGCAGTGGCGTACTGACACTTTAGAAACTTAATGCCTCAACTTCCACATTTGAAGCACGAGGTCTTAGATCTCCTATCTCAAATTATTTGTTTAACATATCTCTGAAATGATTTCGGTATATATCATTTACACTCCTGTAGGTATATCTGTAAGATACTACTGCTCACGCAGTAAATGATGTAATCTATACTCTTACATTTGGCAACCTTTAACGTGATAAATATATTTTTATTTACCTTGGTAACCGTTATTGGCTAACTAATTACTTTTTATATGTCAGTTTCAGAAGCGTTAGTCAGCTGTTATTATCTCCATTATTTATATAACAATTATATTAAGATAACCTTTAATGTAACCGTCGTATCGTATGCTAGACTACTTCAATCCTGATGTAACGTCATGGAGGGAACAGAGAAACAGCGATAGTGAAACAGATGACCGCTAGGCTGTTGATTGGTCAGCGAAGGTAAACAAATGAAAGATAACAACCATTGCCGTTTGTTTCTCTCCGGCAGTTCTTTTTTTTTTCTTGCCTTCCCGGCTCGAGGCGCTGCTGTTTCGTGGGGTCACTTCGGTTTCCCGCCGTTGCTCTCTGGGAGCGCTGCGGTTCCCGAAGCTTCTTGTGTGCACTGCCTCAAATCGGGAAGAGAGTTGGTGCTTGGTGTGCGATGCGATTAAGTCCGGGGGTAAGCGCTCCAAGTTTTAGGTTTTTCTAAAAATTCTTTGTATTTCCATGATCGCTTTTGGTGAGCCGTGATTGTTTTATGGACTCTTTCCTTCAGTTTCGGGACCAGAAGCTTTATTGTTTTTATTTTTTATTTTATTGTTATGTTTCCGGATCTAAAAACAAAGGGGTGACTGCTAGCTAGCTTAGAATTCCTACACCGTTAATTGGGGTCGGAATTTTACTGTCGGCTTACCCTGAAGTCACTTATGTTTTCAAAGGTTTTGAGATGTTATTCATGTAACTGTTCTACTCAGTTATTTGTTTGGTAAATGCTTTCTGTGCAGTTACTTGCTAGCATCATGTGTAATTTAAATGTTTTCTGTAACCCTTGTTACCCTCATACTTTATTATTGTTCTTTCAGGAGTAAATGTTCTTTACAGAGTAATTTTATAAAGATTGTGATGTTCGTTGTTTCCTTGTGCTATTATATTTGTTATAATCAAGGATTGCTATAATGAATTAAAACATTTGAATTTTTTATTGGGGGCAACATTGAGTCAGTTCTTTGTATGTCGTGTACCCTAACCTGGACCTCGGAGCTGTAGGATTTGTAGGGCCTAAATGTCATCACCTTAGTTTAGCCTGTTTAGGAAGTGTTGAAGTGTGGAATGCGCGGCCTGGGCCGGCCGTCACAAGCTACTAAAGCTCTAACAGTCAACTGCATCACTATCGCTGTCTATGTTCCCACCCAGACGTTTACATCCGTCCTTACCAATTTTTTTTTTTTTTTTTTTGGTGCATTTGAAGGAACCTGGTGCTACAAATGTAGCAAGAGAAGAGAGATGCTGACAAACATGCCATGAATTAAACATATTTTGTGTAAGTTGCATTTGATTTCTCACCAACACAACCGATATGGTGCTACAGATATGGTGCTGTAAAACTGCCGCCAGTCACGTCGTTTTTTTCTTTCTTCTTTTGTAATTTACGTCCTCCAACGTTAAGTAATATCGGAAGATGAATGGAATATGTGAAATGATGCTCAAATGAGCCCAGGGTCCATGAAGCTTAGAGTTACCCGACATTCGTCTTTTAGGATAGGGGAAATCCCCGGATAAACCTTATCCAGTTAACTCACCCTGACCGAGATTCGAACTCGGGACCTTTTAAACGTGACCAGCCACATTGGCTGTATAAGCAAGTCCATTTATGCTTTTCATTGCCTGGATTCGAACGGTAAACAAATCGGTTGAAATGTCTTGTGTTAATCTATCGTGATGGAAAGGCAATTTCTAAGTTTTAAATTTTAGACACTTCTATATGTAAAGGCAGAATAAATTAGAGCAAGCATTTTACAGGATTAAGCGACTTTTATAGCATGTACGCTGTTCTAGGAATCTCAGCCACTTAGATGTCAACGAACAAAGCACATAGATATGGATCGTTCTCTTTAACGCAAAGTTAGTATATACTTGATTCTAAGTTGGAAATTAATTGTTCTTTCACACTGGCCGTGTGTAGGCTGAAGTATGGAAAGGTAGAGTCAGACTGAAAAATTCAATGCCATAGCCGGGATTTCAACTACGGATCTTCTGGCTGCCGTCCAGCCGCTCTAACACTTGAGCTACTATGGCCAACGTGCCGACATTAATTTTTTTTAATTTGTTTATTTAATTTTTTTTTTTTCAAATCCTGACTACGGCATTGAATTTTTCAGTCTGACTCTACCTTTCTATTGATTCTAAGTTGTTTTTGTTGATGATGACAACGACATGTTAAAGCCCAGTGCGTCACTACAGTTGTTAATAATTTAATCAGTTTCAAGCAGGAAAAGATTACTTTAAGGAGACTAAATGCTGGAGACTGTCAAAAAGTAAAGTTATGAAAAATTAATATTCTTAGGTATTTTAATCTTTACTTTAACTACAATTCAATGATGACGAGATGTAGTACGAGAAAGAACTTATCAAGGCTGTCATGCAAAAGAAGTAATAACAGGCTTACGATGAGGAATAATTCTATTTATTGTATCAGAAGTAGGTTATAAATTGAGATCTTCCCCTTTCTTTTTACGTATTTTTTCTTTATGCATAAGTATAATATTTTAAACATATTTTTAGAAAAATGTAGTGCATTTGTAATTTTATGCTTAATTCCACGCTAATTCATCCAAAACAACTATAGGTAATCCCTATAATTGTTGGTGCAGAGAAACACATTTTAGAACATTTTAGTGGAAGTTTGCTCTTCTTCTATACATTCTAGCTTCTGCATGCTCAAACTATGCTATTGTTTCTTGCAAATACATGCAAGTTAGCTTTATGACTTTTTATTTTAAATAGCTTTTCTGTGGATGATACTTTATAGTATAAAGGACTCGGACTATTAGGAACCATTCAATGTAGTTAAATTAAAATTTACTATTATAAAACACGTAATTGCTGTCATTGAATCATTTTTTTGCGTTTATGAAAGGTATGGCTGATAGATGTTAATTAAAAGTTTAGAAGTTACTTAATAAACAGAATTATTATATACAATCAGGTAAGTTAAATTAGAAGCCTGCAATCTAAGTTGTCTGTGACTGTGGTTATGAAGTTCAAAATTTAATATTGGCAGTAGAGGATATTTAATGTTCTCTTAAATGTTGTTCTTAGTTTGCATATGGTTTATAATTTATCGTTTTTGTTAAAATTCTTTGAGGTAATAAATTCCCCCGTAGTTCTTCTTTTGTTTTAGATACAAGAACTTCAAAGCAATGGTGCTTGTATATATGAAAAAATAAATCAATGCAATTACACACTGCATCATGGCAGAAAATATAAATGTTCAAGGTAAATAAAGATTTCATTACAAAGGGATTTACCAATAGTTCAGACATATCTCTCCGCTTCATTCACGCATTTAGACACACACGTACGCACACACACACACACACACACACACACACACACACACACACACACACACATTGAAAGAATACATTGTTAAAAGTAGCTCCATACACGCACCAGGACAGCGGTATTGTGCATATCTATATCCGACAATGTAGTTCAGAATGTGCATGGAACGACATATAAATTTTTAAATTTTTACTATGAGCAACAACAGAATAAATCCAAAAATAAGTATAAATTGCCTTTACTTCAAACCACAGTGTACTTTGTATACTTTCTTAGAACGCAACACATCAAATAGATTCCAAATTTTCTTTGTCCTACGGACATGTAACTTCGAAGGTTCTACATTACTTATTCAAGTTGCCCCTTGAAATGAGTCTGATAGGCGTTTAAAACCAGGCAAGTGTTTTATTTATACAAACTTCTTGAACAAACGTAATACAATTTATCCAAACTCTTTGAAGGAATTCTTCATTCCAACCTTCCAATTTGGATTTCGTTCTAGACATTCTACCTCTCACCAACTACTATGTTTAACACAAACAGTAATTCATGGTTTTGAGCAACGAAAGCACACAACCGCCCTGTTCCTCGACATAGCACAGACCTTTTATAAATTTTGGCTTGAGGGCACTCTATAGCATTGGCCTTCCACAGTATCTGCTCACTACCATTTTTAGTTTTCTATCAGATCGCACATTTACTGTTCGCATTGTTGGTACGGAGTCATCTCAGCGCCGTATTACAGCAGGAGTTCCTCAGGGATTCATATTGGCCCCAATATTATTTAGTATCTACACCTATGAGTTTCCTGACTTCGCCCCTACATCCATAGCCTTATACGCTGATGATACTGTTTTATATCATCCCGGAACAGATCTCCCTGAAACTATTTATACTCCACAAACCTCTCTTGACTGCCTCGTTGAACGGCATGATACTTGGCACATACGTCTTAACACTCGAAAGACCGCAGCTAAGATTTTTAGCCCACGTCGCATCTCCAATTCTCCCGGATGGCATATTAAGCATGAATCAAATCCCTGGCTGTCTCCCACTACCTACGTCGAATACCTTGGAGTAATGCTGGACACCAAACTTACTTGGCGAGCCCATATTGATCGTATTGTCTCGTTGGCATCAGGACCACTTTCAAAACTCGGTCCGCTACTACATAGACTCACTCCTCTTGGAACTGAATGCTCTCTGCTTCTGTACAAATCTCTTGTCCGGCCACTTATCACATATGCTTCCCAGGTATGGGGTACGGTTAGCAACACTCATCTCCGTAGGCCACAGGTCCTACAAAATCGCTTTCTGCGCATCGCCACGGATGCTCCTTGGTACGTAAGAAATCAAGAACTGTATAAAGAACTCGGTCTCCTTCCTCACCAGTACATACGTCAGATTGCCTCTGCCAGATGTTCCAGGAGCTGTGATATAGGACATCGGCTTAAGAACCCGCCAACCCATGCGCCTGAAGAGAAGACTCACACAGGATTTCCTCCTTTGTGACTGACTGAAAAACTATGAATATTGTTTTACAATGAATTTTGTTCTTATTATCCCTTTGATTACTTGTTTTTATCAGCTTTCTCTCTCTCGTGTGTCGTTCTTGTTTCTCAGTGTTTTGTAGAGAATAGGAGCCAGCTTGGTTTTCCTTACATGCCCTTATATATTTTATAAATATTCAATTTGTTAACAAGGATCTGTAAAGGACGTAATGATCATCGATCACTGAATAAATAAAAACTGATTTACTTGGGGTACTGAAGAGTTATCTAAAACCTCAACATGATATTTCAGTACTTGCTAGCGATTTGTGCCATACATTCTTAAACAGCAACTTAAAGAATGAGCAGCGAGAAAGATGGACTGTGTACACAAAAACTGTACATGGTTGTCTGATCTAGGCAATATCACATATGACAGTTATAGTCGTAACTGAATGCAGTATAACATTAATTTAACTGCTTCGCCTAGAACGCACAATGAAACGTTAAAGGAAACCAAAATGAGTTGGATCACGAAATGATCAGCGTAATTGCGTAACGAGATTTCTAATAGCTCTGAAACCAAAAGGCCTAAGACAGAGAATATTTTCGTTTGCAGAATCTGCAAGTGTGCAACTCCAGCAACACGAAGACCGACAAGCGCTTGAAGTAAAAATGCCATCTTAAATCCTTCTCTGGCGCAAAGAGAAATTAGAGGTTAGAGATAAGTGGAGGGGCTTTTGGCGACTGGAACACAGCACTGCACGTAGACTATAGTGAGTCATTTGTGCTTCCAATCTAACTGCTAGGTGGAAGGGACAAATAGGACATTTTTAGTGATTTACGTCCTCCAACGTTAAGTCACATCGGACGATGAATGGAATGGGTTAAATGATGCTCAAATGAGCCCAGAATCCATAAAGCTTAGAGTTACCTGACATTCATCTTTTAGGATAAAGGAAGACCTCGGTAAGTGCCTTATCCACAAATGGGACACCCGAATGATAATCATATAAAGCTGTTTCAGATTAGCAAGGAAGGGCTTCTTAACGATCTTTATGACACCACTACTCTGATTTGGCCACCCACCGCCCGCAATATGGGAATCCTGGGAATAGACAAAATACATATAAAAAGGAACAGAGCCCAGCAAGCACAAACTTTTGCCGCAACACACCAGCTGCAGCCGCCGCGTGGTCCTACAATCCTGAAACAGAATGAAGGATATGACTGAAGGGTATTCACCTATTGACCTGGAAAAGCCACGAAAAACTCATAGTCACATTGGCCGGGTTGACAAGTATCGAACTTGAGACTTCCCGAATTTGAGTCCCGAATATTACCGCTGAACCATCTGCTCAGTCGACGCAGAGAAATACTCCAACGTGTACAATCTAAGGATTACTAATGGAAACTATTAATTTCTACATAGGTTTACCATTTTGACTCTTACTTTCTATTTTTCATATCGTTACGCAGTGGTTGGGCTCTAGGTATCGGGAGGTCAGCGCCGGTCAGTCGGAAATGTACAACAGATAAACGCGCGAACTTCCAGTATAAACATGGTAAAAGCTATAACCATATAATTAAAACTTCAGAGGTTTCGTCTTCTTGAATGTTCCAGAACTGTAGGCTATATAAAAAGCGCTTTTGCAAAAGTTGAATTAGTCTGACAGTGAGAGGTTCTGCTCAAAATGTTAGGATCCTTAGTGTTAATCATATATTATCTAACGGAATAACATTAGCGTGGGTAAGAGCACCATATGAAACTGATAATGTAAACTATGTAGTTTGTTGATGGAAATTAATCATTTTTCCACACTAGCCGTGGGCAAGCTAAGTTTTGGGTAGGTAGGGTTAGACTGAAAATCTCAATGCTATAAGCGAGATTTGAACCACGGATCTCCCAGTCACTGTCCGTGACTCTGCCTATCCCACTATAGCCACACGGCTTCAATGGAAAAATGAATAATTTCCATCAATTAACCTAATAGTGCTAACTACGAAGCCTGGGACTTATATGGCATAGTATGTCGTCACAAAAGGTGCGTATCCCATTGTATATGAGAACCCCTAGTGTTTTACCGGTAAAATACGAGTCAGTTGGAGAATATAATGTCATTTTGGTATACTGGCCATGTAGCTCAATGGTAAAGAGTAACCGGATGGAAAACAGGAGATCTGTGGTTCAAATCCCGGCTATGATATTAAAGTTTGCAATCTGACTATACCTATATAGTTTGAGTTTTCTAAATATGATTTTATGATACAATATGATTGTACAGATTATAGAGAAACGACGAAAATATAATCTACCAACTCTAATAGCTTTTATAGACTATGTAAAAGCTTTTGATAAAGTAAAAAGAAATCTGCTATTGGAAACAATGATTAAAAATGGATTTCCTCAACATTTAGTTGGAAGAGTACAAAGTATGTATATAAATACAAAATTTAAATTGAAGAAATCCATAGAAAAAGATAACATAGTAGAGATTAATTTAGGACTAAGACAGGGGTGTCCATTGTCACCTACCCCAATTAATATTATATATATATATATATATATATGACGCAGTTGTAAGATGGCAAACTATGCTCAGAACACATTTTAAAATAAAGGGGAGAAATGTTGACACATTGCTGTTTGCTGATGACCAGATTTTAATTGCGGAGACGGAAGATAACTTACAAAGAGCCATACATGAATTAAATAATATTACAAGAGAATATAATCTTCAAGTTTCATATGAAAAAAACAAAAATAATGGCTTTTATAGGAACGAACCATTTGAGAGCAAAAATTTGCATAAATGATAAACCCATCCAACAACAAAGTTATTTTAATTATCTTGGCTATATTGTGTCATATGTCAGTAATAGAGATATACAAAACAAAATAAACAAATTCCAAACAATATGTGGCACAATAAAAAGAACTTTTAAAAATTGTTATCGTCAAACTTTGTTAAAACTGTATAAAATAATGGCGATCCCAACCCTGCTTTATGGGTGTGAAAACTGGGTCTTGACTATCTCACAACAGAAGAAAGTGGAGGCTGCTGAGATGAAATTTCTGAGACATGTGGCAGATTATAGACTCATAGACAAGAAAAGAAACGAGGATATTAGAAGAGAATTGCAAATTCAGAGTCTAAATGAAACAATTATTGCATACAGGCAAAAATAGCAAGATCATGTGCAGAGAATGACCGAAGACCGTACATCACAAATAGTATACAAGTATAAACCTGTAGGTAGAAGAAATGTTGGCAGGCCACGAATGAGGTGGTCCGATCAATTTCCTTGAAGTCGGAACGGGCCACAAGGCTTATACCGTGATGATGATGATGATGATGATAATGTTTATGATGTTGATTTTAAAACCTCCAGAAGTTAAAGCGTACGATATAAGTAAGCAAATACACAATTATGTACTCCAAAGAAAAAGCAAGAGGCTAAATTGTTAGACGTTTATGATAGTTCTTCATGATAGTTGTGTCTTCTCCCGTGAAAATATTTTCCTTTTCTTTACTGCAATCACGAGGTTTTAGATCAGATAGGAACTGTTCATCTAACAGATGTCTACTTTTCGCCCACCAGGGGGTTTTCAGCATATTCCCGAAAATATACCAACCAGTTCAATTTCAAGTCCACCAGTATTTTATCGAGATTTCGCAGCATTCAGCTGTGCTGTTGTCGAGGAATCGATACTAATGGTTTTCATTTTTTCTCTATGTGGCACACATGTGACAGAAAGCGAAAAAAACCATCAGACAGACGTAGCCAGGAATTAAAATTTCGTATTGCAGCCAAACACTCCAACCCATTTGTCAGGGCGGAACATCGAAGATTGCGCACCAAGGCAAGTTATTGCAATTTAATCGTCGTATCACCAACAACGTATATTAAAATGACAATTTTTCAATGCAAAGCACATTACGTTGACACAGTAACGACAGTGAAAAGGAAATAAAAGTGTTTGAAAATGAAATGCAACGCTTCAGAGAGTTGTAATGAAAAAATCAGAATAATTGTCAGTTAAAGGGAGACATCGCTTAGGCATATTGGTTTTTTGTTAAATTCAGGTTGGTATTTATCAAGGGATAGTTTCTGATAGTAAACTTAGAATGATCCAACCACAGATTGATTCTTCACCTTATGCTTCCGTTTCCAAAGTGAACTCTATAACATATTAGAGTTTTCATTTTTAAGGATGTTTCATCGGGATGGTTAGCTCATTTGGTTAGGAACAGGGTTTCTGGAGGCAAGGGTGTTGGTTCAATTTCGGCCTAGACCAATTCCTTTAAAATGTGCTTGAAAGTGTGAGCCCATGTCAGTAGGTTTACTAACAAAAGAACTACGGAATGACATTCCGCCACTCTGGCTGTGCTGATAGGAACTTAGCAAATGACAGAATGTTAACAAACAAAACTATATTTTTGTTAGGACCGCTAGTTCACTTACCAATAAGAACGTTTACAGGAAATCTACAAGAAAACGCGTGTAGTTATGTTTTCAGTTTACTGCAACATGCTTTATGCAGCCTCTAACTTTTATTATTGTAATTGTTTTAATATAACAACTTAGGCTTTCACGGCCAGCGCCAATCCACTGCATTTGCCCGGAAACCACTGCATCTGATGGGATTTGGTTTTAATTTTAATTAAATACAATATAACAATTATGTTGTATTCATCATCAGATACTTTGTTTATTACATCATATTTTTAAGTTCAGTATCCAAATATGGAAAAAAAATATTTTAGTGATATGCAGGAAGCGGATTTTGGTTCAGATGAAGCAGGGTTAACTATGACCGCATTCTGCTTGACTTAATTTTTTATTTTTACATACGATTACTTTTTATTTAAGGGTAATAAGTTTTAAGTAACTACTTCCAAACAAAGTTTCATCTTCAAAAACAATAGCGTAGGCTGATCTTTAATACCTACAACATGATAGCTCCCCAACAGATGGCAGTACTATCATTGTAGTGGACTCCCCTCTTATCGTTTCAGTTGGAGAGAAGTACTAAGAAGTACACAACAGTAAACGGTTGTATAGCAAGAGAGTAAATGATGTGACCTCGAGCAATAGCCCCGTCATTCCAATTCAATTAAACATGCTGTCATTGAATTCTTGACAGCAGAAGGTGTCACTCCAAAGGAAATTCATTGGACAATGCAGGGCATTGTGTTAATGTAAGGACTGCGTCGTTGGGCATGTAACTTATAGGGTGTTAACCACAAACAAGTGACTTGCATGGAAAGAGTTGGGGTTCCTGTGACGGCAACAAATTAGATAACAAGTATGACAGACTGATTCAGGTTGATCGTCACATTAGTCAACAAACAATTGTAAGTTAATTGAAGTTTATAAGACGTGCAGGCCACATTATTGATTTGATTGACTATCGGAAGCTCTGTGCATGATGGGTAACCTGGATTTTGGCACTTGAAATGTCAGTACATAGACTTGAAACTTGTTAGCAGCTATTAATTTGTTGCGAGAATGGAGGCGAAGCGTTTCTGCATGCAATTGTGACATCAGATGAAACTTGAATTACATACCCAAAGATGTACAGAGACGAAACGGTAGGGTATACAATATCAGTACAAATTTCGTTGTGTGTTTTGCGACACACGTGGTGTTATCCGCGTTGACATATTTGAATGTGGACGATCAGTCAGGGCGTTAAATCACAGCTGTGAAATTTAAAGCGGCCATTAAACATATTTTGAAAGAAAATGAGATATTTTCCTGGAGCTCGACAACTGCAAATTGCACACTTCACGTGCCAAGAGAGCAGAACTTCAGAGGCTTAATTTCACCACCATGGAGCAAATATTTAGCATATTGTGATCTGGACCGCACTATGTATCCGATGAAGTTGAAAGAAATATGAAATGTTGGTGGCGGAAACATGGAGTACCGATATATTCCAGGATGGCTTCAGGAGCCTAATACAGCATTGGTAAAGGTGCATCTAGTTGGCAAAGTAAATAGAGGAAAATAAAGAGTGCATTGTGTGGATTATTCCTGTACCTGATATGTTCTAATATTCCCACTCAAACACGAATATCATCTCTGCAGGTATTACTTACGAGCCCATCCTCGCAGTTCTGTATCTTTGAAAGCATTTCACTACTAGTATAATTACAAGAGATGCAAGTATTATCTTAGGGATAGTCCCAATTATGTTTATTTATTTCCTCTAGGGATACCAAGACCTAATTCGACAGTGTGGTCGTAGAATTGCAATACTATGCGTATTACTGACAACCAAAATGCATCAAATAGTTACATTCGTAAATTATCAAGAAGGGTGGCTAATGCTGTAGTTCAATTACCCGCCTTCGAGAGTTCGTGGTTTCTATTCCATTGACCGACCTTTCTGCCCCATGGTTTCTTTATTTTTGGGTGGTGGGTGATTATTTCTTTATTTCTTTATTCTTGTGTTCTAAAATTGTGCATAGCAGGAAATTTTTCTCTTTAAATCCTCCTGCTCCAGATAGGGAAAAGTCTCCGTGCCACTAGTCCCCTAGGGTGTATTTAAATCTCAAGGGAGCCTCCCAGGGGTTTCAATCGTATCTACTGGGGCCCCTGCCCTCTATTCAGGTCTTACCTCAAGTTAGACCGGGGGCGTCCTATCAGGAGAACTGACACCAATGTCTTCCATAGGTCGCGACTCTTAACTCATACCTCCAAATCCTGTTATAGTCATGGTTATAAATTCATTAATCGAATAGTTAGATGTTTACAGAGTCTTTCTTAAACACATATAGTAAGGTCATTCGTTTAAAATTAAAACTTCATTAAACAATATTTATGATTATTTTAATCATTTTACTGCAATGTAATGATGGCATAAGTTAGAAATAAGGAGATAAATGCACCTACTTATAGGTACTCTTCCAACTCCCCAGAAAAGCACAGAAAGGTAGTAATGATAATGATATATCGTATCTGCTTCAATATATATGAAGCATTTCATATACTGGACTACAGAAATGTTATGACGCAAGAGGATTTTTATTTTAATTTTCTCTCTCTCTCTCTCACACTCTCTCTCTCTCTCTCTCTCTCTCTCTCTCTCTCTCTCTCTCTCGGTCTCTAGCCCTCATTTAATTTAATTTTAATTATTTTCCTGCAGTTTGCACTGACCGTAATCTAAAATACAACGGACGCAACACACACAAGTAACGACATAATCTTGCCCCAATCAACACACTAGAGCGTCAGTCATGCCTCCAGCGACACCTAGTAAGCAAACTGAGGTATACTCGTAAAGAACTCCGTAGTGAACTGCGGCATTGCGAACGAGAAATATATATTTTGTTCTGCTGGTGGTGGAGAAGTGAGGGGCAACCAAGTCGGAAATAGGGTCCATACATGCAATATACAGAACCATTTCGAAAACAGATTATAGTTGCTGCTCTAACGGAAGCAGTATCATTTTTCTACTCGGCCATTCGAGTAAATAGGCTTGCTGAGTCGTTTCTCTAGCTAACGTTGTCGAGTTATCCATGAAGAAACTGAGTGAGATAGCTGCGAGGCTCATATTCGAGAGGCCCTGGGTGCAATACCTGGGGCTGCCCACTATGACCATGGGTTTTGTTTATAATTTTCTGCTGATCGGCTAAGGGAATGCTGGAGCAGTGTGACTTCTACCACGTCTGTCCTCCCGGGTAGATGGGATAGATGACGCAGGGGCTTGGGATTTAGAACTCCTCGGCTCCACCAGAGGGCAGTCGTTCCGAATCTCCCTGGTTTCCACTAGACGGGACCTCTGAATCACCCATCGACGGTTTGTCATAGTGGCCGCCGAGTGTCTCTAAGGCATGTTTGGGAATTTGCAGGTCTCTGCCACTTGCGCTGTGCGTTCCTACAGCCCAGATGTCTAAAGCGTTGTTCCCGAGGTCTGAGCCCAAAGATCAATTTCGGTTCGAGATGTTAGATGTCCCCGCTGTTACCTAATCTACCTCTATCTCTTTGTCCTACTCAAGGAAGAAAGGGAGGTGTGTGTAAATGGCATAACTATTTACTGATTTTCTCTGCCGATTTATCTTCAAATTATTCTTACAGAAGCTTATTATTCTAAATAGCTTTTTAACCCATTTAGTCAGGAATTACTTTGTTAGTTATGAAGTTCTTCCTCCAATTCGAAACCGGTTTAGATTATGCGGCTTAGAGCACCTTCAGGCAACTGGCTTGAACAGGCATGATCTGGCCAACCACACAAAGCCAGAGATCATGGGTTCGAGTCACGGCAACCGCAGTCGAATATGCAAGTGGTAAAGGACAGGGAGGGCCAACATAAAATAATGTCTGTGTTGGCACACGTGGATGATGGTGGGGTATCATTTGACTATGGTTGCATGGATTTTGCTTCTTTCCTTACAAAAGCACTGCAGTGTAAATTATTAAAATAATTTTATACAATTCACAACATCTCAAATACATATGCTTAGTTGGTGAAGGATGGTTTAACAAGTATATAGAAAAAATAATTTAAAACATTACAAATAGGTAAAAATTCCTATGTCCATTATAACGGACAATGTAACAGAGGGTTAATTCAAATAAACTTATTATTTAAGATGAAACCCATTTCACATTTCTTTAAAATTCATGTCTTTCAACGCTAAGTCATATCGGACGATGCATGAAATGGGTGAAATAATGCTCAAATCAGACCAGTGTCCATAGAACTTAGACTTATCCCACATTCATTTTTCAGGATAAGGAAAACCCCTGGGAGTGAAACCTTATCCAAATAACTACCTTGTCCGAGATTCGAACTCGGGACTTCTTGAACGTAAGGTAGTCGGGATATCACATTCCTGACACAGGTGGGCTTCACATTTCTTTGCACAATGCAACTGGTAAAGCCTTAGTCAAAATTTTTAAAGAACATGTAGCTATGCGATGGTTTTTAAATACCATGCTCTTTGCATGGTAAACAAGAGAAGAAAACTAACCACAGTTGGGAAATGTGTAAACATTTATAAAGCTCAAACCACCCGCCTCGGTACCGTAGATGGTAGCATATCTGCCTCACGTTCAAGAGGTCCCGAGTTCGAATCTCGGTCAGGGTGAGTTACCTGGATAAGGTTCTTTTCCGGAGTTTTCGCTTATTCTTCAAGACGAATGTCGGGTAACTCTAAGCTCCATGAACCCTGGACTCATTTGAGCATCATTTCACCGAATTCATTCACCGTCCGATATGACTTAACGTTGGAGGGCGTAAATTACAAAAAAAAAAAAAAAAAAAAAAAAAAAAGGAAAAGGAAAAAAAAAAACCTCTAACCGCTGGCCCAATTTTTGATAAAATACTATCTCAAAATTATTTTACATCAGAAGAATCATCTGATATGTTTTAATCACTACAGAATTTTTGTACACAAAATTGTCTATATCTTACGGTTTGTCGTTTACAATAAATCCATACAAATGAACAACAGTTCACAGAAGATTCAACATATGCGTTTTATATGTTTTGCAAATATCTTAATCAAATAATTAGATCCACTTTCGAAAAAAATCGAAATATGTTCCTTGTAAACGGTAACTTTGAATGGAAGGATTTTGTTTGAAAATTTCATGTAGCATCTTTGGAAGATGTTATACTTAGGCACCAAGTTTGGCATTTAACCGACTTTTGTGTTATACTGTTCAGACACCAGCACAGACATATACAGACAAAATTTGCTTCAATTTTTTATTTGGATTATAAGGGTTGCATTGCCTCTCGTATTAAATGTTTGCGTGTAATGCAATTCTTCTATAGGCAAACAGTAGAGAAGGAAAATACACCAGTGAAATATAGAATTTGGTTTTTAAGTTCAGCATTTCATAGCGTTGCTGTATGAATGTATCCAAGCATATGTGACTCCAAACTATTCTTTACATGGACAAAAGTAAACATTTTTTATTTAAAAAAATCTCTAATAACTTTGATTCAAATAGAATTAAAAGTTACACTTGAAGTTTCTTCCAATATTTTTTAAACCGAATAATTTTTCTTACTAGAAAATTTAGACAGATAAACAGAAAAGCACTACAGGGGAAATTAAAGTTATTTAAATACTTCATTTGTGTATACATCTTTTATAGCGTTAGCCATTTTTATATAAACAATATTGAACATTAATACTTTTTCTAAGCGTAGCTTAAACAACCGTTTTTATGTGTAAGATTCCTCATTTTCCCTTCTTTTGTTTTTATTGTAAGAGCTTATTACCATCAATGTACATCTAAATGAACTTAGTACTGTGAGTGACTTTTGTACCATTACTTTTAATTGCGCAAAGGTAATTAATTGCATTTATTGTGTTTCATGTAGGAAGGAATAGTAATGAAAAAGAGCTGTCACAATTTCTGTGCGACGTCCTCGGTGAGTTTTTTCTCGTACATCATGCATTAATGTTAAAATTAATATTCCTATTGTCCTATGTTGTGTGCTTCTTACTTAATTTTAAATAATTTGAGGATACAAATATATCACGAGTAATCCATTGAAAATAGAATCATTACCTTTCATATGACTAGATATGAACTACATTCATTGTAATGAATGTAGGCACCGGTTATTTTTATTTTGCTCACTATGACATATCTGTTTTTGAGGTTTTTTTTTCCGGTGATATCACGAGAACTTTGGATGCAAGTTGACCACGACTTGTGCTTCCATTTGCACTCATTGGTGGCACCTCAACACGGCTTTTCAAGTCTTTCAGCAGTCGCCTTTAAATTATATCAGTAGAGCTCGAGTCGTAGTTTCTACCCTTTTTATGGATTAGCCTAAGTCCCAGCACAGCCTTCGTAACTCCAACCGTTCGTAACATTGACCTCATGGCTCAAGATAAAGTATGCTAGTGCTACATGTTATCGAGCTCTGTACCATGCGTGTTAGCTGCCCATCAACCGGCGAGTAACATTGCAAAAGTAACTGCTTTTCCTAGGACAACGTGGTTATGAGTAAATCCGGATTTCCAGCCAAAAATTCATGAAGTTAGTTGTGCACGAGTTACAGATCGTCAACTGCATTAGTAATCAACTCGTGCTGTTGATGAAAATTCAACGGAATACTTATACAGGTTGAGACAGAAATTTCTGCCCAGCTCGAAAATAATTATTATGTATGATTTAATTTAACTAAGAGTTATTTCCGGGCTGTTATGCCGTGGTCTGCTGGAGTTGGATTTTCCAGACGTTTCGTCCACTACTATGGTGGACATCTTCAGTGGCGTGTTCGTGGTCGTAGTCTCCTCGGAGAAGTTCGAGTAGCGTCTGAGTAGTCTACGAGGAGACTACGACCAGGGCCACGCCACTGAAGATGTCCACCATAGTAGTGGACGAAACGTCTGGAAAATCCAACTCCAACAGACCACGGCATAACTGCCCGGAAATAACTCCTAGTTATATTGACTCCGGCAGTGAAAGCCTACGCTCTCTTATGATTTAATTGTTTATATTATACGTACACATGTAAAATGTTCTCGGCTTGTTGGACAGTTTAGCGAACATAGGCAAACTTAGTTCTGTAAGGGGAAGTGTTATTACTTTGTTGTTGACTGGTGAGCATTGTTAACGAATCCTAAGGGTAGAAGGCCTTTGTAGAAGTTTGGGTTCAAGGTTGCACCAACGCGTCTGTTTTTGGCGAAAGTTAAGTAAACAAGGGAAAGACATATATCAGCAGATATTTTGGTAGCCTATCAGAAGGAAGAACGCCATCCACGCGAAGTATAGCGCCAAAATATGGCCAATTGTGGTTTAGCTGAGCTGAAGTCACGGGGATGCAGTGTTGTGTATAAATATCAGGCCAAAGGTGTAGTAAGCCCCAATTTGTTCAGACATAGTGACGCGGGAAATCTGCGCTACTCGTGATTAGGCTATCGCGCCTAAAATGACCATTGTGTGAACATTAAGTGAAAGGAATAAGTGTAAGCGGGAGAAACAATTAGAGCCACCAGCAAAAGATATTCGTTGTAAAACCTGCAAGTCAAGGGCATCGACAGAAATCAACCTGTATCCGATTTTAGTATTTACGTGTGGCAACCGATAATAAACAGTTTTGTATCAAAATTTTTGACTTGTGATTCGAATTTCCTGCCTGTCCAATGACCCCGGATCTTCGACCTCTGTAGCAAGTACTGCACAGATGAGTGCTTGCTGCTTACGTTCCGGAAGTCCCTGAGTAAGCCGAGGCATTCAAACAGAACCTACCACCATAAAATTCCTTGTCCCGAAGACACCCGTTCAGCGCCGGAGAGAGCCACAGAACCAAAAGCCAGGAGCCATCATTTTGAGAGGACCTCAAAACATGAACGGATACTTCGTGGACACCGCCGAAACCATGTGAACCGTCACAAGGTGCAGCAGAAACTAAAGTGCGTTCTTCAGAAAAATATAGAATATTCTACTCTGTGTAAAATTCGGGATGAACTACAAGGTTCTAGAGCAAATTGTAATGCAGAAAAAGGAAAGAGTCGCACCTCATTTTGGTTTAAATTTACCCCAGTCACATAATGTGGTGTACGTAGCTAAAGCTTTTTCCAATGCCTGGAGGAGAGCAGAAGATCGTTTTTGTTTAAAACCTTCAATATGTATATTATTTAGTGAAACAAGGCATATGACAATGCAGTATTGTCGCAACGAATTAGCTTTTCATTTACTGTGCACATTGTAAATATTAACGATTCTTTGGTTTATATTCATATATTTGAAAAAGATAAGCTGGTTTTGTATAATTTATGAATAAATATGCAATATATTCTATGACACTGTTTCCTTCGTTAGTACGTTTGCTGGATTACCATTGCCCATGATCTTGATTGTATGAGTACGTGCGCGACTGCATGTCACTCAAACACCTCCCCTCTGTTTACGAGACTCGGGTAGCGTATAACACTGTTAGTAATAATCTGTTGTATTGGGTTTTTGACTAAACTTCCCGGCCTTAGTTATGAGCCAGTTCTGATTTTCTGTATTCGCCTCTGTTTTTGAATAGTGTCTGCTATTTGATAAGTGTGGAGAATAAAAAATGTATTGTAATAGGCCCGGGTATAGGTTGCCAGAACATTCTCGGGCAGGGGTAAACTCACCACGATGCCTATCCGCTTTTCGGACTTACCAGTGGAATATAAAAGAAATGATCATTTTGCGCAAGATTTTGTGTTCGGTTAGTAGTGATGACGATGATGGTTGGCCTCTGCATTTGCTTCTGGTGGCGGGGTGTGTAATGGGTGCGCTAACAGACACGTTGTGTATCTCAGTTTAGAATTAGTTTTGAGCCTATGTGATTTTTAACGAGTTCATTCAATAAATTGAAATATTAGCCTACTAGTTGTCTTATCGTTAGTTTCTAATTGTAAATTTCGATATTTTAAAAGGATAATTATTTATTTATAGGTTTTATTATTAATATATACTTTACTTCAATCAGATACGCAAGTGTGGACAATTTTGAAGTAGGAAAGTTATTTAAGAATTCTCTGTGAAGCAATAATAGACAAGATGTATACGTTTATTTATGTATACGTATATGTTTATACCATCTAAAATTTATTGTATTGTAACAAATTAGAAAATCTGTTACTACTAATCACTCTTAGCTTCTAAAGCAGTTAGCGTTGCGCTAACGCTACACTTAAGTCATTGTGACACAAACATAACTAAAGGTTGGAGGTATGTGTGCTGGCATGTGATATAAGTGAGCTGGACACAGAGTATGAATGATGTCAGAGGTGCAACACGGTCAAAATATATACAGACGTCGAAAACAACGCATCGTAGTACTCTGCGAACTAGTGAAGCATTGCCTTTGAAGTGTGTGCACACACAAGATCAAAACGCAGTATAACGCGACTGTTTTGTTTCTTCTCGCTGTATCCGTCATGCTCAGGCTGTACCTACTAGTTTAGATGCGCAAGCGATAACAGTACACTCCATGTGCAGTATACCTATGGAAAAACACATACACTTCCGGCCTTTACACTTAACTAACACAACTAATCCGTGGATTCGAATCGTATGTGAACACTTGAGTCACTCACAACTGAACTGCACTCGGCGCTATCTACGAACGCACTGAACTTGTCTTCTCAACTGTCCATTGGAAAGTTCACTCAACTGATGGACTTTTGCTTTGGCTACACGCTGGTCTACTGACCCAAGGTCGCCTGTTCAAATGCAGCCCAGACCGATCTTTTGAGTATGTTTAAAAGCGTCAGTTTCCGATTCACAAGCGTGTAAATGCACACTATATATTTACTTCTGAGGGCTCCAAACGATTTGAAATTCACACACAAACACACCCAAAATATTGTCACCACGGTCGCGTTAATTACTGACGGCAGGGGATTAGCGCCTACAGAACCCGACGTCTACCTGAGTTAATGACCGGTCCTTTTGACAAAGACCGTACAACAAGCTCATTTTCTTCCGTCTTCCCACACTTCGGATAATTACTTCTTCAAAAGGAAAAACAGGACAATAAAATATCTCCCTTGTGAAATTCGGGTCCAACCTATTACCTACCAAAATGAAGTTCTGATTACCTCGCAGAAAAGGATGCAGTTATTTTCCTTTCCAATGTCCTATTATTCAAATCAAGTGTATTCCGATTCTCTCCATGGCTTAACCGCACGAATTTCCGTCACAATTTATACAGATTTTAGACTGTCAAGGATATTAACCATTTAAAAAATGGGACAGTATTGGAACGTCCCGTCTACAAATAGACACTCTGGAGAGCATATGCTTAAGTTGGATACACAAGTAAATATTTCAATGGTATTTAGCACACATCGCACTTCCTCTGTACTTGTAGGTATGGAGGCCTTACTTTTCTTCTCGCACTGTATATTCCTTTCGTTTGCATGAGCGTGCGTAGTAGTAAGAAAATGTAATCTTCATGGCTTACCTCTTTGTGAAGGAGTTTCCACGGACCTTCACTTTTATCTCAAGCTGCTTTTCTTTTAATACTATTTCTAATGATTTGTCTATTTAATTTTGTATCATTTTCACAATCATGATTAAATAGCATATTATGTTGCATGATCAGTTCATCATTTGAATAGTTTTTTTATAAAGCATTTAAGGTTTTTAATACAAACGTTCACCTCCTAACTCCACCCTTCAGTATTTTTTGGAAGCTAAAATTTTAGTTCCCTAGTAGAATGACGTCCTTGCCCTTTCACTTATGTTTCTTTTTTAACGTTTGCCATTGTCTACACACACATCCATCTACACTCCAGTGCACTGCTATATTGAATGTGCATGTCTACTAACAAGGCCAAGAACATAGTAGGCAGCCGAACCGATTGGTTCCTTTATTATCGTCTTGGGTAGTAGGTATTATAAATAACCCGTGGTGCGACAGCCCATGGAGGGCCAGGACCTGCCAATCCGACTGCTGGCCTCACACCCACATACCCCACATACACAAGTTAGAGTTGGACAATCATCCAACCAATATTGGGAGGTGATGTGGTCAGAATCTACGCATCCCCAACCGGAAAGATTACTTTCTTGACCAGGGCCTATTACCTCTCGTAAGCTCCACAATTTCCTCATGATGCTGACTGGGCACCGGTCCTATACCCGGTTCTTACAATCCGCAGCCCGAGGGGTGGGATCGATCCCAAGTCGCATTCCGTGGCAGGGAACCAAAGCATGATACCTTAGCCCACTACGCCTCTGCGCAGGGCGGGTAGTAGGTATTACTAACACAAAACTGAGGATAAAGTCGACGTGCAGGAGGGAATTAGAATGTTTAATTCATACCGTACCTTTTCGACGTGGAGGGAATCGGCGTGTGTACAGTTACTGCATCGGAGGCAATCTAGCAAAAAATCGAACACGGAAGGCAGTCGGTAGTCATCCGTAAATGTATATTTACTCTTGTCACATTAGGAATTTATAATGCCCACCTCGGTAGCGTAGATGGTAGCGTGTCTGCCTCACGTTCAAGAGGTCCCGAGTTCGAATCTCGGTCAGGGTGAGTTACCTGGATAAGGTTTTTTTGGGGGTTTTCCCTTGTCCTTCCAGACGAATGTCGAGAAGCTCTAAGCTCCATGGCCCCTGGACCCATTTGATTCACCAAATTCATTCATCGTCCGATATGACTTAATATTGGAGAACGTAAATTAAAAAAAAAAACGTTAGGAATAAGCTAATTTAATTCAATATTCGCTTCAAACATGGTGGATTTTTGTATTAACATTTTGGACATGTCTAAACAATATTTGGTAGTAGCAAAACATGAAAAACTCTTTAAAACACGTAACAAGTTTTTAAGTTAAGGGCTTATGTGATAGAAAAGAATCAAGGTCCGTGAAACACACTGTTTGCTTGTGAAGTTAAAGGCCATTGTAACTTTTTGTGTTGACTCAGTACTTATAGTTTCATAAAATTCCCAAGGCAGTACAACGTATTTCTTCACCTTTGCCGAGAGGAGATTTTCTTTATTGTTTCCGATTTTACGAAGCGTGTATATATTTTCGATGTCTTTCTTCCATTCCATTAGGTTTACGTACAGCACACCTTTTCTTTTCCTATTTCCGCTTGCCTTACTTTGCTCGCAGTTTATATCTCATTTTCCCTTTCTCTGTTTCTCTTAAAGTTACCCGTTCTCGCCGCTGTGTGGTTGCAAGTGATATATTGTTTTTATCGCTGACCGCTTCTTATTTATATCTTCTCTCATCTAGGGCAGCGTTCTACGCCTTTGTTCACAACACAATTTGTCTGAGCTCTAGAGAAACGTATTAACCTTGTTCTTATGCTCACACTTTCACATTTACAATAGCGCCAACAAGACTCGAATGATGTCTGCTTTGCCTGGAACACTTAAGTAATTCAATTTATATGGAAAGCAGTTGAAAATCTAATTTTCAAGAATAGTAAAGAACGTCAGAATTTATGATTTCATTCTCTAAGTATATACCACTAATTTCCAATATATTGAAAATATTACGTATTGCATTTTGCACTTTCTATAAATTAGTCTGAAATTCCTTTCAAATGTTAGCTCCAAATATTCCTCCGTACGGCACGACCCAAACAAATCTCCCAAAAAAGATTGGTGTTCTATATAAGTATTGGCCAGGAAGATACTGACTGATTACGGTTTTACTTGTATTCTTTGCGGTACATATAGGTTGTTTCGAAATGACACCGAACGAATATAGCCGTTTCTTACTTCATAAATTAACTATAGGTTAACCGCGAACAAAATGCAGTTGAAGGATACTCTAGCTTTCCGCCTCTACTGTCAGTTTAGGTTGTCTCTGCTCTCATCCATGACACAAGTTGCACAGCACTGGTCAACCTATGAAGGGGTGGGAGTCATGTGTTGCTTGGATGGCGAGGAGGGGAGAAGAGTGCTCGCGCGTGCGCACACCGACTGCACTTTGTTCACGGTCGATCTATAGTCCGAATTTTGGTGTCGCAGCTTCGAAATTCTCTTTGGTATAGTTTTATGCAGGATTAAATATTACAGGCAGCGCAGGAACCACTAGTGTGCTAACCTCAAAATTTGTTATTGGGACGCACCGGTCACGAAAACAAAAGCATTGCTTCTTGTCCGTTATCAGTGACCCTAGCCTCAATTTAAAGTTATGGGGCAAAGGGCAGTTACTTGTGAAAAAGTGAACTAACGACTCGGACAGTTCCAAAGTTGCTCATTTTGATATTATATTAATTGTACTATACTTTCAACCATTTACTGTAAAATCAGCAGCTTCCTTTTAAGTTAAAAATGCTTTACTTACTATTATTAAACACATTAAATAAAATGCTTATCTTATTGCACCAGACATTTAGTTTTGGTTGACTTTATCTATCATTTTTTCAAATTGTTCTGTTCTTTTTTATGATTTGATGCTTCCATCCCCAACCTCACTAACATCAACTTCCCTCTAAAAGGTTGAAGTTGCATATGTCCACAAGGTTAGTAGCCTTCTTGGACTGTTATAACGGAAGTTTGGAACAGGTTAAATACCGATAAACAAATAACTAAGGAATAGCTTCCTTATTGCGGTTTCATAAGCCAAAGAAACCTTTAATGGTGACAAGCTACCATGGAGTATGCCAGTATGTTTACAAACTACTACAACAGGTGGCACGGTGTGTCAGCTACCTGCGATTCCTTCGATAGCGTGAGGCACGCGGTATTGTTACTGTCACTATCTAACCCATACTCATTCTGGAGCGTTTTCATGTGCCTGTATTGGCGCTAACATTATCTATGTGTGTCCATAGAATCTCAAAAATTACTTCTATATATTCGTCCGGTGTCGTTTCGAAACACCCTGTATATCCAAGTCATATTGACAACGTAGGATGTACCCAATGATAGTTTGGTAGTTTCAACGGTTCCCTCTCCTGTTAGGACTTGTGCTGTATTCCCTACACCCATCATTTCCTTCATTTACTTCATTATCACCTTTTGGGTGTTCGGCGGGTTTCGGCTGGGCGGTGGTCATACGCTTTGCCGAAGTTGCTTCTCTGATCTCGTTCAGGAACTTCTCAGACAAGGCACCGTGAACAGCATTCAAGGTCTTCAGTTGAGTTCAAATTGGCAACATTAGGGATCCCATGCATGCCTGCGACCGGTGTCATTCTGATCTGGTCGCTCTTCCAGTCTCTCGCCTCATATAAGATACTTGCGGTGCCCATGTCTTGGTCTCGGAGGCCTTCTTCGTTCGTAGAACCCTTCTCCTTAGCGTCTTGCGTAGCGAAAATGCAAACCATTAAAGCACACCAATATGCGAACTCAATGCAACAGGTAAAACAAGTGAAACTACAGAAACGTAGGGCTTAGATGGTCACAATATGTTCCCGAATCAACTTTTCGCTACTCTACCAGGCATATGGGACACCGGTTGGGAAGTGCACTGACAGATTACAATAGAGGAACAGAGCTTCACCCAGCAATAGCTCCGACATGAATCCACCTGTCCATGATGTTTTGCTTTCCCTACAATGTATATAGTACGTACAGAAAATATTGCACCTGTATGAAATATACAACTAAATAAAAATAGTTTAGAAAAACGGAGGCTTTTATATTTTTGTGTGTGAACTGCAAAACCCATAGTAAAAAAAATTGATACTTTAATTTAGTATATTTCAAGGACGCAACACAAAGATTTGAAAGACTTTTTTCTCAAGTTACCATTTATTTGAGGAACTGTACCTCATTTCTTATGTCATCAAAATAATCTCCAAACGATTATTGTTAAAACTCTATGTTTAGTGAATTTGAATGTTGGATGAAACGTACGTCCTGAATTTTTTTGTGAATAACCTGCAAACCCTTATTTGTTTGCAAAGAACTTTGCATAGTTTTGTTTAATCTGCTTAGTTGTAAAATATAAGAGAGAGAGGCAAAAACTTTCTCTCTAGAAAGTGACTTTTTAAATAACTGTTTTGCACCATAAGTCATTTCCAAGATTTGTTTTTCTATTGTTTTGCATTTTAATGATTTGTTACTTTTTCATTTTTTATTACTCACTTAACAGCAAACATTTGATTATACCTGAAATTTCTCTGTAGAGCTTCCATCTGAATTAGATGTTTTGGAGACCCTGAACATACCAAAATGCCTCTAATGCTTGAAATGCTAAATTTGGCATAGAACTCCAAAACCTTACATGTAACGAAATTGAAAGGTTGTAAAGAAAATCAGATGCTACATCTTTTCTCCAAAACCATTACCATTTTCCCTCCTTTCTCTACCACGTTATGTATTTAAGTTTCACTGATTCCGAAAAATCATTTTTAGTGAAATGTCCGCGTATGAATATAGTAATTGAGTTTTTATTTATGGACGCTCTTAACTACCGTGGTTCTTACGAGTCCCATTTTATACTGGGCTTGAAAGATCGCTTCATTTTGTTTTGAGGCCCTTTGTCAGGCTTGAAATTCATTTCCGGCAGGACTACTGCTTTATTTCGCTTTCGAAGGAAGCCTTACTAAACACTTCGAGTCCCGAAAGGATCGCTCTCTTCCGGTTTGAATATAGAACTTCGGGAACCAAAGGCTAGTACGTTATCTCTAGATATGTGTGTGTGTGTGTGTGTGTGTGTGTGTGTGTGTGTGTGTGTGTGTGTGTGTGTGTGTGTGAACACCGTAACAGTACGAGGAAATCTTTATTCCTTTTTGTGTCCTGACCATACAACAAGAATGGTGTTTCAAAGCTATCATAGGGTGCCTAGATGTTGATATATTTGAGCATAATTTACTTACATATCTTCATTTTATCCGGGTAGCTAAAATAACAGGAAAATACTTTTTTATGCTCTAATATTAACTCCCGCCCCCATCTATCCAATTCAAATCTACGTCCACATCCATATTTATCTATCTGAGATTGCTCCGGGCAAAGGTGCGGAAGGTTTAAGGTTAGTCCGTGTGTAGTGCTTAACACCCGCTTTTACTACTTGCGGCACATCAGGCGGTGATACTGATGCTGAAGTTGAAGAGGGAGACGGGGAAATGAGATGGTGTTGGAAATCAGATATCTCGGAGAAAACGCGTCCCTGCGCCGAATTGTCCACCACAAATCTCATTTTGTGGTCGCCTTAATGAGAGTCGAGCGGTCTAACCACTAAGCCACGGCGCGACCTAAGGTTGGTCCGGACGACCAGCTTTCACGGAGGAGAAAGGTCACATTGCCTATGGCGAAACTTACCATGTGGAGAGGTTGAGTTGAGTCGGCATTTACGTCACCATTGCTCTTTGCTGATAGGAGGGGCACAAGAGATGCGCCTTCCATGTGCAGTCACTAGCTGACCACGATGACGCCATGAAGTACGAAGCGCGCTGTATTGTTACTGTGCAAACGGCATTCGAGACTCTTCCAATACGTAATTCGACAACATTCTATTACCAGAAGTTTCTTGCCGCCCCAGAAAGTACCGGAAGTTGATCATATAAAAATTTCGTATAAGAGGAGATTCTAAATTATTTTTATCGCTAAGTTGGCACCTCTTTCCTCTATACCTACGAGGAGTTTGATTGTCATCTGTCATCTAGTTTGTTTATAGGACGCCAAGTTATCGGTGCATCTCAAAAGTTTGTTGCGATGTTACAACGAATAAAAATTGAAATTTCAAATTATGCATTGCAAATGCTATTTTGTGTGCCGAATCGCTGAAAATGTTACAAAGGGCTTACGGTGAAGCGACTTTATAAAAAAAAAAAAACACGTGCGCATGAGTGGTACAGTGAGCTCAAAAGTGGTCGAGATGTGGTGGAAGATTTGCCTCGCTCTGGTTGGCCGTCAAAAGCTTCAACTGAGCTGCACATCGCTAAAATGAAGGGTGTATGAAAATAATCATTTAGATCTGAGACGAATCGCCGCTGAACTGCCTGGGTATCATGAATCGATTCCTACCATTTTAAACAATGTTTGGGCATGACTCGATTAGTTCCGAAAGACGAATTTTCTGCAAAAACTCAATCGCGTAACGATCGCCAAAGGAATGCTAGAACGAGCCAGTTCGATCCCACATTTATGAAACGCATTGTAACTGGGGAAGAGCCATGAGTTTACGAGTTTGACACACAAACCAGTCAACGAGATTCCGAGGGGCCCTTCCAAATGAACCGAAACCCAGAAGGGCACGTCAAACTCAATCAAAACTGAAAGACATGTTGATAGATTTTTTCGATTATTTTGGAGTGGTACACTCGGAATTCTTGCTCGAGGGTCAGACGGTAAATAAAAACTATTAGCTGAGCGTTATGTGGCGTTTGAGAGAACAAATACAGCGAAAAATACCAGATTTGTGGAAATGGATTCTGCACCACGATCACGCCCCAGTTCATTGTGAACGAATTTCTGGCCAAGAACTCAACAAATCTCATCGAACAACCAGCATATTCAACTGATCTGGCTCCAGCCAAATTCTTTCTATTTCCAAAAGTCAAGGCACTCGTTTTCAGTCGATAGAAGACAGGAGAATTCATTGTAAAAGTGCAACACACCTCTGAGATGCACTAACAAATTGGCATCCTGGAAACAAAATAGACGGCAGATTACAATCAAACTCCGCGTGGGTATAGGGGAAAGATGAACCTACTTAGGGATGACAATAACTTACAATCCACTCTCATACGAGAGTTTTATATGATCAATTCCCGGTACTTTCTTGACACAGCAGTATAAGAGCCAACGTAAAGCCTAGCGGGGCAGTTTTACGTACCGATTCCTGTTTCGAGTGTCAGTAAATTGAGTCAAATCGACGAGTGTAGCTCCGTGGTGAGGAATCGGCGCAGTAAAGCAGTGACTCGGTCAGCTGAGTTGTGTGCGTTGACAGCAATACAGAGAAGTACGAGTACGTCAGTCTGCAAAAGTATAGCATGTTTCAAGTTATGGTTGCAAAAATCCTGTGAACGCAGCATAAGACTTTTTTTTAGATGTAGTGTCACTACTCAATCGTTTATGAAAGTTATGGAAAAAGTTTGAAATTTCCAGGCCAGCTAATTGTGGCTCGGTATTTGAACATCTATCGATTAATTTCCTCTATCCATCTGAAATAAAATGTGTGATGAAACCATTTCTTCAAATTTCATTTTGATTAACATGAAGTGAATATAAAAAAACAAGTTTCTATAAGAATAGTTTGTAAAAGCTATATAAAAGCAGATATTAAATAGAGAAGGTCATGTGAATTTAATGTATCATTTTTTCAATGCGGTTAATTATTAAAATCAATGTTTCTATACTGATTGCGTTTTAAAAATATGTAGCGATGTAAACAAAAGTATAGCGCGATCCATATAAACCTGAACAATTTTAATATGCCATAACTTTTGAACCAATAATTGCACACACGTGCAACTTTGGGAGAATATAATACACAGTTGGGAAATTACATTACACTATTTACATCTCAGAGAAATCGTTAGAAGTGTCCTCCACCAGCATCTATGAATCGTTGGTTCCATTTTCTTTAATACGGCTGTAGACACTGAAGTTTATATAGGTATCTTCAAGACATTTGTGGAGCAGCTGGATGATATCGAATTGAGGGAATATTATTTACAGCAAGATGGAGCAACGTGCCATGCATCTAATGACACCATGGAACTTGTAACCAGTTTCTTTGATAATCGAATAATTTCAAAAGGTCTGTGGCCCTCGAGATATCCTGACCTATCATCACCGGATTTTGTCTTGTGGGGGTGTTCAAGAATAGGCCACGGGAAATTGATGTTCTGAAGGAATCCATTTGAACCGAAATGAGTAACATTGGTGAGGATACTCTCCGTAAAACTTCAGAGAATATGGTGAGACGAGTGCAAACTTGTATAGATGCTGATGGAGGACACTTCCAACATTTTCTCTGAGATGTAAATAGTGTAATGTAGTGTATGCCCACGACAAGAAGGCTAGAGGGGAATGAAGGGCAGAGGAGTTTGAACTCTTTATCTGCTTCGGTAGCTGATCTGTTTACTAGGAAGTGAGTGCAGGAGACTGCATTAGCCAGATCTAACGTTTGTTGCAATAAATGCAACGATATGTGTTATGTATGGGAGAATTATGTGACCACACTTGTTTATTTTAAACCAGATTTCCTTCCTTGTCATACTCGGAAGGCAAGCATAAACACAGAGGTGATTGCAAAAGTGATTACGTTACACATTGCTGTAGCTTGCCTTCTTATCCTGGGCAAACAGTAATCTCCCAATTGTGTATGGTTTTCCCTTATCCTGAAAGACGAATGTCGGATAACTCTAAGCTCTATGGACCCCGGGCTCATTTGAGCATCATTTCACCCATTCCATTCATCGTCCGATATGACTTAACGTTGGAGGACGTAAATTACAACAACTACAACAACAAAATTGTGTATTGTATTCTCCCAAAGCTACAATTGTTACAATTGCTTCCGTGCAATACTGAAACATTCCACAGGAAAAGGTTAAAAAGTGCTGCAAAACAGATTGCAGCTTTTAACAAGTGTAGCGAAAAGTGTCCTAGCCATTGTGGACGCACTCAATTTATTAGCAAAGTTAACCGGTATTCCTAAGTCACATGAAGTGAAATAGTGAAAACACATCGGTTGTCAACACCTGGGAAAACTTCCAGAATAAACGTGCTCGTGGTGGAAGAGGTGTATGTTGCAAGTGCTATTTGTCGTAAGCGGCATAAATTCTTCGAATAAAACGAGCCAAATGCTACAAGCTTTTCAGTGATCACGATTTGCCAAACATTAGAAACATACTCACTATTATTCTTGACAATAGGTTTTGAAATTATGAGCTCCCCCAAAATATATTATTCAGGATGTTTCAAATAATTCTCGATTTTTGTTGGGAGGGGGTTGCAGTACAATATTTCGACCTGCCAATTTAGCGGGAGGAAAGTACTAATATTAACAATTATATCACTTTCTGGTATGATCAAACTTAACTTTCTATTACGTTAAACATATAAATAAAACAACAAAATAGTTACAAACATCGGTAAGCAGCAAATCAATGCTGTTCTTATTTTACACATGTCGCTTACAATAAAATGATTTTAGGTGCCGGCGGAGTAGGTAATACACTTTTGCCACTTTAATTGCATTGATAAACTCGGAGCACAGTCGATATAAAACCAATCATAGCCAAGAGGAAAATAATTAATTTAGCAATTTAATAATAACTTTTAAAGGGCTATTTGTATATGAATCGTGACAAATGCGTGAATTACAAGATACTTACATATCACGATATTTGAAATACCATATAGCAATTAGTTTTTCATTTAAATAACATGGGAACTTAAAAGAAATGTTGTATAAATTAGACCAATCATCGCACAGATATAGTACCAACTTCCCTTACATTTAAACTTGTCACAGATTAGAGCTGTTGCTATTGTTACATTAACATATTATTATCTGAATCTTTTAATTCTTTAGAGACATAGTCATACGTAGTCATTGATATATCAGTTAGCTCCGAAGCGAAATTTATAGCCAAGTTTAAAAGCAGAACAAAACTGTTACTACGTTACTACGTTTTATCCAGGGAAGTAGGAGGCTAAAAGCCATCTTCGAACAGTATTTTCATTTAAAGAAAGTACTCTTCAGGCCAAATTAGCTTATCCTGTCAATGATCCTTGGTATTTTTTATATCCACATAATAGTTTGAGTGGAGAGAATAAACTGAAGCAAACTGAATTTCTAATGCCCGATTTCACCAACAGATGTTAAAATCGACGTTAACAAATATAACGTAACAATTGTCACAGCGCTAACAAAAGTGTTAAATTTCTTGCATTTCACCAACCTGTTTTCTGAAAATATTAACAAACACGTGTTAACGCCAAGAAACTTGTAAATATTACAGCTATAGAAGGCTATGGATGAGTCTTATTATTTTCTGAACGTACTGCGATGCTCTTTTGTTTTCATTTTCGTCTGCACACAGCTGACAAAATGGCGGGTGAACAAAATCGTAAACAAAAACCGTGAGACAAATTTCTCAACGATGGAGAAAGAATTGTTAATTAAATTGGTGACGAAGTGTAAGAATATCGTACAAAATGAAAGGAAGGATGCGGTGAACGTAAAAGAGAAAGATGTCACGTGGGAAAATATTGGTAAAAAAATTAATACAAATGCATTTGACACTTATGCAAGCACCAAACAACTTCGTCAGTATTACGTAAATTTAAAACGAGGTGCGAAGAAGGACGACTTGAAAGTTTCAAGACGGGAGGTGCACAATGTATTATCCGTATAATTCAGGGAATTATAAAATCACAAAGTTATTAATATTTGAAAGAAGGGTGAGATCGGCATATCCCTTTCGATGAATGTTCTAACCTCTCTTGTACTTCCGCAGTAACCTTCATAACAACTTGTTTGGACAATCTATACCTCTGTAGAAATTTTTTTTTTCTGATAGCTCCTCAAAATAATTTCTCCTCATAGGCCTTACTCTATTACGAATGCCATTTAGACGGTCTTAAATATAGCAAATCGACATCAGCTGAGATCATGTCCACCATCTTGACTATTTACTATTGTTAAGCACTTAACAACAGTAATTTGGCTTGTTAGTTAAACAAGAGATTTAACACGAGTGTTAAGCTAACACTGTTGGTGAAATACAATTTTTATTTTAACTATTGCTAAACTCGTGTTAAGTGTTAACATATTTTACTGAAATCGGACATAAGTATGTTTATAATTAGGGTTCAGATTCTTAGATAAATACAAATTTTGAGTTGTAAAATAAATTAAAATATGTCTAGTGTTCTAGACATTCACACCATGAGAAATATGTTATATTTTTTCTTATTTTATAAATAAATATTTCTACTTAATGATATAAATAACAAAATTACATGAAAGTAGAATTTGTTTACGAATATCTTTAAAAAAGTCCCCAATGTTTAAATGCGTAAGTCAGATTCGCAAATTATTAAGAAATGTAAGAAGTGTCATTTCAGCAACTAAGCCAACAAAGCGACGAGGTGTATTGACCTTCACTGACGAGCGCTGCAGTCGTGGTTTATCTTGGTTACTAGACGAACAAAATATTAGCAACTTGGCGTAGAGTAAGTGATGAAACACAAATAGAGCACTTGGGTGCTGTGTGTCTGATATGACAGGTTAGGCAATTTGTTATAAGCAAATATAGATTACCATTGCAGACACCAGTTTTGTCGCTTGACACAAAGAGATTTTGTTTCCGTTCTTCTTTTTCCATGTCACAATATTCAATCAAGTTATACACAGATTTCTCGCGCCTGTCGATGTAAGACATGTTGTTATCCTGAAGACATGATTACATCAAAATAGTGTACGTACATCGATGCCATGTATGTGGGATAGGCTTGCGTAAAGAACTCAGTGGTTTCACATTACCTCCGATACACCTCGACTTTTCGCCACGTATTAAACATCTTGCTTGCTCCAGCAGGAAGGCCACCGTTGCAGTAAGTACATGTGGTCCACTTGACCCGACAAATAGGAGCGAGTTGTGTGGCTTAGCATAGCCTATGGCTTCCACTTTAAGATGATTTGTAATATTGGGAAGTGATTTATCGATAGTTTGAGTTCACAGTATATTAAAAATAACTTTCTCTCTTTCGATTTCGTCACGATCAGCAACAGTATGCCGCGGAAGTTAAGGATATTTTCAGTTGTGATGGTACAGTACTGTACTGTCTGCCTTGTGGGAAACTACTACTGGCAGGAAAATTGAAAATGTGGTCGGGCTGTTGAACATTGATAGAGAAATGTTAGAATTCTTTGCTACTGACGTGTCAATAATATTTAATTAAGCAATAAAGGAAATTTAGCCAAATGGTGTGTGATATAACAACGTTTTACTTCCATTATAATTTTTGACCGATACTGCAGTTTATATGAAAAAGGTAGTAGCATGTGTTTACCTTTAATTATTCTAAAACGGCACATATCACATATGTTGAGCATGGATTAGCTGAGAAAATTAAATTGAATTTTTCTGACATCAATAAATCGATTTATAATGGAAAAAAATTATTCACCAAGTCATTTAAATAAAATATTCTCAGAATAAAATCTGAAACATAGTGCCTCCAGCCCTGTAGTGTCTCGCGGGGAAAATGGTTTACTGCAGTTCAGTAGTGCACAGAGAGCCTGGAACGTTATGCATAAATGAGTTAAATGTTTGGTGAAGTTATCAGTTCAATTAAAATTCAAGAACTTTTAACTGATATCATGCTAAAAAAAACGAATTGGTATACATTTTGCCAAATCTGTGTTTCCTTTGTGATTGCATAAAGCTACTTAAATAAGTAGTAGTTGTTCGTGATAGGTGGCTAAAGTGATGTGGAGGAAAACCTACACATTCTTTACGGTCCTGCAGCACAAAATGTACAAAGGAAGCAGGAGAAGTGCATGAAAGTAGCCCATTTAATACAACGTATAACATTTCAGTGTTGGTTGAACAACATAAAATGTTGATCCGAGTTTAAGAGAAATTCCAGCTATGTGTATTCCAAAATTACTTCTTGTCACGTCAAGCGCTTATGTTCCAAATTCAAGACACATCTTCGTAAAAATCGTCAGTCATTCGAATTGGATAATTTCGAAGTACCTACCTCGTATACGGTAATTCCTCTTCAATATTCAGTGACAGTGGGGCCGCCAGGCAGTACCGTGTATGGACAACATCTTTAGAAGTTCGCGATTCCCATTTCGTCGACCTTTCTGACTGTTTTTTTCTTTCTTTTCATTTTATCCTGATCGCTAGGCCAATGCTGTAAATATTCCTCATATTCCTCAAATTTCAGTCATCCTTTTTTTGCCTGTTCCTTTCAAGGTTACATGTGTCGGCGAGGTCTCGGCATTTCATGGTAAGGGAAAAGGATGCTTCCTGTAAACTTCCGAACTCTGCGGGGCGGTCATCTCCTTATTTGGATGTGCAAGCCTTTAGGGGCACGGGAGCTGTTTGTACTAGACACCGCTTGAAGACTTTAAATTTGGCAATTATATGGATCGTGACCTCTGCACTGTTATGACCCCTGATTCAGCCGTGCTCAGTCTTCCCATACCTTGTTCTTCTCTCTTCGGGATGCCCCTAAGAGCCATAGGCAGGACATTTCTGCTATAGGTCGAGGTATTAAGTTCCCTTTTATAGGTGGTCAGTCATAAGCTCAAATTTAATGACTTCTGCCAGAAATGATATCTGGTGAAAAGTACGTTTACATTTATATAATTTAGTCATTTATATGCTACCTAATTATGTCTTAGGATATATTTTTGACAATTTCAAAGAATAAGTAGTTCTCAAGTTTTAGCACCTGCAAATCCGAATTGTAATTAAAACATTTTTTTTGGTTGGAAACTTTAACCATTTATGATTTTACACCACATTATTGGTCAATTAAATGAATTATAAGTTATACTAAATACGTGCCTTCTAGTACACAAGGAAGCTGTTATTGCACTTTTAAATAATCCATAATGAGTTAATAATGTTGCGAAGAAAAATAGTCTCCTTCTAAATATGGATATTTTATGGTGTTAAAGTTAAGGTGTTTTCGGTTTTACAATATCTTATGGATAGTTTTTGTCTATGGATTAAAGGGCCTTAAGTACAGTAATAACGACGGCTGGGTTTTCAAGCCAATTCGTAGAATTAGCTCGGATGCTTAGGTGAGAGAAGGGTTGCTGTATACAGGGAGTCGAATTAGGTGCAAGAAATGTAGCTTTGGATTGCTGGATTGTGAGGAAGAAGTTCTTAGAAATTTATGGACGGACGCCGAGTTGAAAAGCAAACGATATTAGAGCAGTGTTATCCTTTAATTGAATAAGACACAACCATGCATTCTCTTACGTTGGGGTGAGTTGTAGGAAAGGGGGATGTACAACCCACTCGTTAACTATGGGCGTAGCTAGGAAGTAGGGAAGATGTAAAGGATAAAACTCCGGAGACGGGGACAATACAAGTCAGTACGATACATTTTAATCCCGTTTACTGTATACTAGTGGGTTACGAACTATTTCATTAGCCCTAAAGGGGCTTAGGGGTGAAAGTAGTGATACTACAACATATTACTGATTTCTAAGGGCTTACCTTAAAGGTGCGGTGCTTCGTGTTTGGCTGAGGAATTCCACGGACCCTCTGCTAAATCTCGGAGTTAAGCTCTGTCAAACTTACGCGGGCGGGGACCCTGATGACCCATCAGCGATAACTCGGGTTGACTCCTGGACCGAACTGACTCGAATTGAACTCCCATGGTTGGAATCAGTGATCCTAAATATGTGGGTCATCTATGACGTTACCGCGTCGACTCGGCATTACGTACATGGTCCCGAATTAGAACACTACGTAGCCATCTCCCAATCATATTAAGCTAAATTGATGTAACCGTACGGCATAGTTCTAAAAGTACGTGCGGTAACCTTCTGGTGTTAAACACATGCGAGCAATCCGCCAGCTGCTAATTTAGCCACTCATCACAATTCGGAACTTCAAAACATGTGAATAAGACAAGTGCCCAAAGTGAGCCTTGGTCCTAAAATTCTGAAGTTTGATAGTTTCCTAATTATTCCTCAGCCAGATATTTAACATCACCCCGGCGATTAAAGATCGCTGCCCTCAGCAATAACTATTACCCTGAGATTGATTCCTCATAACTCCAGGAGATAGTGATAGTTATCGACTGCGGAGAACAGATTTCCATTATTAAAATCAAGACTTCAGATCGGCACTCCACATTTCTGCTTCAAATTGGCATCCATCTTGAACAAAATACCGGCTTCAGATTTTAGTTTTTGAACCTACTTAATTTAAAGTTATCACATCACTCCCACGTCTTACATGCAGTCCACCGTGCAGTCCCGTTATATTACCGTGTGCTGGTTGCTGAAATGGTGGATCACACTAAACCACTAAAATTTTACTAGAATTAAGTGGTTAGACTGAACCAGCAACTGAAATCAGCATTATTTTGACCGAAAGTGCAGTCCCGTAAATTATTAGACGGCAATAATTGCTTTGGAATAGCAATTTTAATAATTTGTAGCAAATTAATTTTTTCAAAAAATGCAGAAGGGGGGATAAGTTTCTCTTTACTGAATCTACATATTGAATTTAGTTCTAACTTCATAATGCAACAGCCCTTTCCTAAGGCCTACTGGCTGCTGCGTGTCTCACCTCGGCCCACCACAGGCGGCTAAAGTGAGTTGTAATACTGGAGGGTGGGTTGTGGTCAGCCATCGGTGTATGTAGGCTTCCCAGCCAGGAGCCACTACTTCTCAATTAAGTAACTCCTTAATTGGCCTCTCAGGCATCTAAAGAGAAAGCACTCTGAACCAGATCTTCCAACGGGAGAAAATCTCCAGGGAATCGAACCCAGGTCTCCCGCTTGATAATCAACAGCGCTATCAGCGTTAAGGAGACGAGCTGATCTTAGCTCTAGTATACAGAAATAAGGTAGCAGAAAACAGAGAGTGCTGATTACTCGGAATTTCCTGGAAAATCTTTATACGGCTTAAATTTGTTCCTGAATATTATCAAAGTTTGGGATAAGACTCTTGAATATTATGAAGGCTTTGCATAGTAATGTGCAGTTTAAAGTGGGTAGAAATTAGTTCAGTTGAAAACTATCTTAGAGGTAAATGCGTTCCATACTATATACATACCAAGGAAGTTTGAAGTTAGCTTGTATAAGCAGAATTCCTACTTGTGTTTTAAGCCATGAACTTCAGCCTGCTCTTCCTAGACGAACTAAATACTGCTATACTTTAATATAAAGCTTAATAGGTACTTTTAGTGTAACATAGCTGGACTTCACTTTATATTTAAACCGGTAATTGTTACTAAAACCCAAGTTAATAATATATGTATTATATTAGCAACTTTACAACACCTTATTCTACGTTCCCCGCACTTCATCTTAATTGCGAGAAACATAATCTTTGTGCTCTTTTGTTTTTTTAAAGCTCATTCTTCTTTAATATGGTAGGTCACATTAGACAAATGAAGCTCACATTTGCCGTAACTTGTCTTTTCAGGATATGGGGAAACCCAGGATAAATTTTTTTCAGGAAATTCACCTAACCAATGTTCAAACTCTAGACCTCCACACCATGGGGTGTACATACTTCCTATGGTTATAATTGGAATTGGAGAGTACAACATGTTTTAAGTGATAGTGAAACTTTTAATAGCTTTCGGTTGCTATGTAATTATTTTAAAACTCCCTTGACTAGCAGAATGGGGAAAAATAAATTATGACAAGTTTGAGGAAAGTATAATATAGGGAAATTCATTCCAAAAAGAAGCAATATTTTGAAATGACTTACTCAAAATACATAAATTATACTCTAAAGGAAACATGCATTTTGTAGTAAGATTTTGTCTTACAGCTATGCAAATTGCAAAGCGTCATTCAAAATGACTTCAAGGGTCTTTTCCGAAATCAAGACATATTTCATTTGTTATGAAAATATATTAAGATGTAGTATTTTAATCAAAATATATCAGAAATGTTGGAGAAAATACAATTTTATAAAATTTTACATGTAAAGAGTAGCTTGAGGTCTTATGACGTTCACAGACACAAACAGGTATACAAACATAAGAGATTTCTTCCGGGCTTTGGAGCCGTGGTCTGATGGAGTTAAGCTGTCCATACGTTTCGTCCATCCCTGCGGTGGACATCATCAGTGGCGTGGTCTTAATCTTCTAGGTGAAGGTTCAGGCACAACTGTTGTGCAACTGTTGTTCAGTTGTGCCTGAACCTTCACCTAGAAGATTAAGACCACGCCACTGATGATGTCCACCGCAGGGATGGACGAAACGTATGGACAGCTTAACTCCATCAGACCACGGCTCCAAAGCCCGGAAAAAATCTCTTATGTTAATTCTGACTCCGGCCGTGAAAGCTTCCGAACACTCAGATATACAAACCTTTATACAGAGAGAAAGAGAGAGAGAGAGAGAGAGAGAGAGAGAGAGAGAGAGAGAGAGAGAGAGAGAGAGAGAGAGAGAGAGAGAGAGAGAGAGAGAGAGAGAGAGAGAGAGAGAGAGAGAGAAAGACACACAATGACTGCACGTATATCTTCTGAATACCAACAAAATGTTTAAAGTGAGGCATCATTTATAGTTTTTTTATGAGTAGATGGCCTTTTGTATTAAATATCATCTACTCATAAAAAACTATACACGTATATTTTTATAAATGATTTTATATGGGGTTAGGGAGTCTAAAAACACCCATTTCCAGTGAAATATCTGGATTTTTGCATAGAAGAGAATACTTGGTCTAGTTACTTTTACGTGCACAATGGAATAAACAGTAATAATAGGACGAAAATTAAAGTGCAATTAAATATTTAATTTAAAGCCTAAATAGCTAACACCAGGTCTATTTAAAAATAAGAAACAACGGAGAGACGACAATTCACAGTTTAATCTGAGGGATATTAATGAGATATTTATTGTGAATAATAAAGGTAACAGAGACAGTGATTCACAGATGCAGCTTAAAATTCACGTGAAAGCTGCGCTGGTTAAAACTTCCTGTTGTAAACTTCACGAATATGATGCTGCAATTAATGAAAGCCTGATAACTAGAGAACTGAGGGGGTGTTTCTGCAGAGAGCACAATTTACTACACTTCAGTGACGGAAGTTCCTAATGCAAGCAAATGCTGCTTCCCACGTCAGGAAGAATCTGTATGCAATCAGTATCTGCAATACTGTTTAACAAGAGAAATCGCTTGTCACAGTATGAATATATTTGGGGATTATTTGAAAATCTACACGTGTATTAAGACAATTCGTACAGGATAGAAATCAAAAGATTAAATGGGGGATCAGTCTCTTTGCAGTATTCTTTGTTAACTTCAAAGAAAGAATATTGCAAACGTTATTGTAATAAAAATGAAGAAATGAATCAAAGTACAACATTTAATTCGTTTGTTAATCCTTTCTATTATTAATTATTTATTAGAATGATATTTAATAAATTAATATTACATATGTGAGTAACCTAAGCTCCATCAATCCGTTTTTGTATTATCATCACTCTCATTTGTTACAAACTTACAATGAGTTATGGCTAACGATTAAGTAAAGTTAATGATGAAAACAATAAGGCGTGCCACATTATTTCTCGCTCTCAAAAATAAATTCAACTTCATTAACTTTTATTTAACTACAATGGTCATATCGGCGGCCGTTCTCTTTTGGAACATATCGAAGGTGTTAATTCATATTCGTTGGGCTTTAATCATTAGATCACGCACACAGTTGGACCTTCATTTATACTTCCAGACTCTGGGAAAGATGGGAAATCATCTTGGTCGGAGAAAAATCCTCACCCGCACCGCCGGGAATCGAACCCGGGAGCCCTAAGCACAGCAGGCAGTTCCTCCACTGCCTGAGCTACGGGGCCAGCCTCCATGACTTTGGACGGTATTCCGTTGTCAAATTTTCTTAGAAATATTCATATGAAATCAAAACCAACAAAGCAGGGAGTGTCCGAGGAAATGTGACTTGTCATGTTAAATCCTTATGTCCAGGGATACGATTTGAAATCTATTTATTACCTATTTACACAAATTCCAACATTGGCCTAATTGTTATAACTCTGACGGTTAGTTTCGAATCTTCTGCTTAACTGAATGCTATTTATACTTTTGAAAATTGTTTTCTGAGATATAGTCAGAATTTTAGCTCAGCTTTGAGCACATAATGTGCACCCTCAGTAGGCACTACAATAAAGAAATACTCAAACGAATTTTAGCAACCGAAATATTAGAAAATGCCCCCGGTTGCTATGTTCTAATTCTCCTCCGTCTTATCAATACTATTGTGAGGTAACGGGTTACTTGGACCTTCGTAATAATGTAAGTGACGGCATAGAGACAAACTGCATAATTTCACCTTTTTATTCTCATATTGGCCCGCAAAGATTTCCTTTGCACTAATTCTGCATCTGCTACACTCACCAGCTCGTGCTGCTTAGAAACTTCCACCAGGTCAGCGTTGTAACAATAGCACACCTCGTCATAACATAACCTTATACAACACACGTCAAGCCAAACTATGGTTACGGTCATCCCCCGAAGGCGCGTGAGCTAGGCTAAACCAACACTGTCGTTCAACCCGATGTGATTAGATAGGCAGCAGCTAATCTTGTCGCCCTCTACAGTTATCACAGAGAGACAAACCACACGGGAAAATGATAATAGACTTTAAATATAGTAAAGTGAACTGCATGGTTACGCAACAATGACACCTTTAAGGCATTATACAGCATGAGTGGCGATTCGAAAAATCTGATGTATTGCGGTCACATGGCTGACGTCAACCATTATCCTTACTTTTATATAACTTCTACAAAGTATACGGTTTATTTTTGTATCTACTTCTTATTAGTCGAGATAAAACTTTGCAGAAATAATTTCATTTCTAACATAAGTATATTTAATGAAGATTTTAATTCTGTCATTTTAGAACTTCCACGATGTGGCGAAGTTTTAAAGAGAAGTTTAATTTAACGTTTTATTCATCGTCCAGTTGTGACGATATTTAACGAAGTTTTAAGATTTTTTAATTTAGGTTCGTAAATTTGGTTTTAAGTTAATTTTTAATTTTAAAGATGAATTTCCAGCTGTAACATGATGATTCTTATCCCAAGGTGACTTTTCGGGAGATGTCTTTCTCCTCCTCAAGAAGTGCTTTGCAATACTAAATAAATTACTGGATTACTTTTTAAACGTAATAATCTTTATTCTTGATTGAATTGATACAAAACTTATAGCACAAATGAACTTATAATCTTTCCAGATATTCACTCTCTGGAAATTTCTGAAAGCAATTCCTAATCTTTCTTTTTCTACGACGATCAAGCTAAAACTTTTACATCCATCCTCTATGACGTTCAAACTTAAAGTCTACTTATTTAAATTAATAACATCTTCCTAATACAATGACTTACTTAAACCCTTGTGTTAACACATATAAAACTGTCCTTTTCGACAATCATACTGATTCTGATTTACGCCCATCGTCTAAGTAGTTCAAACTTATTCTGTTACGTCCCTCTTCTGAGGAAGATTATTTATTTTCTTCCTCATAGCAACCACATACTCTTTCGACTGCGTCATTCGTAGCAACCTATACAAAGGTCTTATTTATTTTTATAATTTCACTTTCTAAACTTAATTTAAGCGTTATAATACTTCAAACATTCTTTAAACAATTTTAATTAAAATTATAAAACAAATAAACAACAATGATTTTCTCTTTTCGAGGCTGAATTCAAAACAACTGTTACACATTACAGACTTCGTGTGGATACAAAATGAATCGTCAATTAAAGCGCATCTCTATATTATACCTTTAAATTTCCATGGACTTTCCTTGACATTAGAATAAATAATTGCGAGCATTTATAAAAAAATTAAGCAGTATTGAGCAGTTCAAATCAAGAATAATACATTTATTGGAAATGGTTGATATTACGAGGGCTGTTCAATAAAGAATGATCACAATTTTCTTTTTGACAACGTACCTTTACTCATCCTCATAAACTTGATGGTCCTTCTCAAAATAGTCTCCCCTAAATGCGATGCACTTGTCCCAGCGTTTCTGCCAGTCTTCAAAGACATGCTTGGAAACCATTTATGAAAAATTCTTCAAAATCGCCTCCGCAGCCTTCACCCCTACTTCTTATGATGGATAATGCCTTCCACGAAGGCGTTTCTTCAAGTTAGGGAATAGAAAAAGTCACATCGGGCTAAACCCGGACTATAAGGAGGGTGAGGGATGCACTTCACGTTGAGTTTTGCAAGATATTCAGCAACAACATTGACAATATGCGGCCGCTCATTATCGTGGTGCAGCATTCAGCCTGCTTCACGGAAATGTGGTCTGTTGCGCCTGATATGGACTTGCAATGTTTTCAGGACATCCCTGTAGAATTGTCCAGTTACTGATGTGTGTGCAGGTACAACATGCTGATAAACCATTCCATGAATATCAAAGAATGAGATGGCCATAACTTTCCCAGCAGAAGCAACAGCTTTTGCTTTTTTGGGGGTTGGTGATGAAGGAGATTTCCACACTGAGCTTTGCTGTTTGCCCTCAGGATCAAAATGATGTTGCCAAGTTTCTTCAGCAGTGATTACGTTTGAAAGAAACTCCGGATCTTCCTCTAACAACAACTTTAACTGCATGCAAATGTCCTTTTTTCGGGAATTAAGAGTCCTGAAACCCATCGCGCACAAACACGTCTCATGTGTAATATTTCTGTCACCAACGTGTGGGTGGCTCCCAATAAAATGTCCAGTATTTCAGAAAGTGATCTCAAGGTAATTAGTCGATCCTCTCTCACAATGGTAGCAGCAGTATTGATTTTTTCTTCCGTAAGAGCAGTAACTGGAGCACCTGGTCCACCTTCCTTTGAAATTGATTGTTTCTCCTCTTTAAATATTTTAAACCACCTTCAAACTGTGCTGTAAGGAAGAACAGACCTTCCATAGGCCTCCTGTAACATTGTATAGGCCTCAACTGAAGAGTTGTTGAGACGAAAGCAGAATTTCAAAGCCGCATATTCTTCCTCGCGTGTTACCTCCATTGCAGCGGTAGGCGATAGAGAACATGTCTGAACTTGCCTGGTTCTCACAGGGGGAAACCACGAGTATAAATGAAACTACTGCGGCGTATTTGTTTCACATTAGGCTGACAGAATATAATAAGATTGAACTTTAGTGCTAAAAATTATGACCGTTGAAAAATTATGATCATTCTTTATTCTACAGCCCTCGTACAAAAATTGGTTTAAATGAACTGTTTGTAGCTTTTAAAGACTTTACGTATTTCTGTAGTAGTTATGGTTTATATAAAAATTCCTTCCTAATGAAGAGTTGACATGCTATTTCCGGATAATTATACATATAATTATATTTGTCATGTACATAGGTATTTATTTTAAGCATCTGGAATTTAAAAAAAAAATCTGAAAGATTTTTGAGAAAATAAAGACATTTTTCCCTTATAGATGTAATATAGGTTGGCTTTGTTAACAATCTTCGTGTGTCATTTTTGGAAGATAACGAACTTAAATACTAAGTTTGGTATTTATCAAATATTTCGCTATATAGTTATGCTACTCACACACGGACTCATACATTCACACATATACGCACGCTTACACGCGTTTCTTAAATAATAATTTATGAAATTCACAAAATTTCAAAGATGTAAATTGTAATTTCGAAAAGGAATATAACATTCTCTTACCTACTCTAAGCATGCGGTACAAAAATGTAAAAATCGGTGAAGTTCATGCACTCATGAAAGCTGCGAGACAAGCGAGGCAGAATCTGAGCAGCTCTGATGTACCTCTCTGTCATCAGATCCTAATAATTACTCATAGGCTAATTAGTGGCCAATTTATGTGCGCCAACATCTGCTGCAAGGCGATCCTGGGTTGAGTATTACAGAATTATGCAGGACCTATTATGAAATGAAACGAGCCATAAGGATACCAAATTGGATTATTGGGCAAAGTAATTTTCTGAAAACGGACTCCAAGTGTCACGTACCATTTCAATTAGCCAGAAATACAGGCACGTTCATAAACTAGCATCGAGATGTGTCGTATGCTCTATGAATGCTATCGTATAAAGCTGCAGCAAACTTTTGTCATACAATGAATTATTATCATTGAGGATTGAGGTTTTCTTTTACTTTTCATATTTAAATGCCCGGGAACGTCTCCACCTGTGGAAGATCTTTTATACTTAGTCTCTGACAGGATTGCTGAGTAACTAGACCTAGGGGACTTGACAACAGAGGGCAAGGTCTCTAAAGATTCAGATTTAAAATCCCTAGTGAGGCTAGTAAAAACCAGTTCCCTTCTCTCCCTGCGGATTTACACATCCCCTAAAGTCGGAGTCTACCCCAATCCAGCGCAAATGTTTACAGAGCCATGCAACTCCGAGGCTCCTGGCGGCATTTATAACCCTGAAACAGCAAAGTAGAAGGGAGGTTAAGTGAAAAGGAAATAAGTAAAGTGAAATGATAGATGGAGTAACAGGAAGCTCGGTGTTATGTAATTGCACTTCCCAGCAGCATTCGTCTAGCGCTCCGGGTGAATAATACCTAACTAAATAAATAAATATACATAAATAAAACATTGGTTAGGAAGGTTGGACAAGGGAATCGTGGTTTAACCGATGCTCTATAATTTTATATCGCTTTCGGTGAACACAAGTAGATAATATACGCCTCGCTTTATAGCATAGACTAAAATACAAACATATTTATGCTTTGGAAAGGTAGAGTCAGTCAGAAAAATTCAATGAATAGCCGGGATTTGAGCCTCGGATCTTCCGATCTCCGTGAGGCTGCTCTTAACCATTGGGCTACAATGGCCAACATCTGCATGACATTAAATTCTCCAACTGACTCGTGGTTCAACTCCCGTCTTTGGCATTGAATATTTCAGTTTGATTGTAACTTTCCATCCTACACATGGCTTGTGTGAACAATAATAAATTGTGTGGACAATTAATTGCTATATTTATGCTTTCGTTGCTGGTTTTCTTTTAAAAGTATATACTAACGTTTCACCATTTATATTTTGAAGTCCTGTAGCCTCCTAAAAGGCATTCTGTTTTGGGAAAGTTATGTCTGGGTATTTTGAATACATCGTAAGCCTCACAAAAAGAAAATGCTTTTTAAACTATTACGTATTTAACTAAGGTTTTCCAAAATACAAGTTAATTGTTTGAAAATGTCTGTATCCAATATAATCTTTAGATGGAGAGGTATTTTTTTCTGAGTTTTTGTTTCCTAAAAAATTGACAGTGATTTTGGTTAAAGAGCTGTACATCATACCAGCTGTCCCCCAAATAAGACATTATATTTTGAATGCCCTTTAAATTATAACCTTTGAATGATATACACTGTATATAACTGAACAAAATAAAGGGTATCTCAGTTTAATTTTTTGTCAATTTATTTTGTCTAACAGTTTTTTTTCACTTAGGTACAACGCATAACTTTCAAAGATTATAACATATGTTTCATGTGTGTGATATAACCCAATGACCTGCTCAATGTGAGCCTCACACGCATTTCGGAGGCTTATTCCTTTCAGATCAGAATTATTCTGCTATTTTGCTGGTATTGCTCTACATCGAAACAGGTTTTCTTGAGGCGAGTTTTCAGCAGCTTACTTGAATAGCCATGTTTTCTTCGCCGGCACGTAGTGCACTCAAAACCGGAGGCCATGGGTTCGAGTCTCGTCAACCTCAGTCAAATGTGCCTGTGGTTAAGGATGTGGGAGGGCCCAAATAAAATAACAGGTGTAATGACACCCTTGGATGCTAACGGGATATTATTTGACTGCGGTTGTATGGACTTTGCTTCTTATTCTTAAAATAATAAACTCTACAGAGTAAATTATGAAATTTTTTTTTTTAAAAAAGTTTCAGAACATCTAAAATGTGTATTTTTACTGGTTAAGAACAGTATAACACGAATATAGCAGAAAAATAGCTGAAACCATTACAAATAGGAGAAAAGGCTAATTCCATTGCAATGGACGCCGGCACTGAAATGTTTAAGTAGACTCCAAGGGATTTGGGACTTGTGGATGGGTTTGAGCGGCGACGCATGGGTTCAATCTGCAAACGTTAGGCTATTTTCTTCATCCTTTCTTTCCAGGATTTTCCTTCGAGGCGCAAAGGATTGTACTGACTTACGCGCACTGCTCTGCCTCGGTTTTAGAGGTCCTTCTTTATAATTTACTCTAAGCTTAAACAATTCAGCCTATTTATCGGTGGATTCTTGTATAAATAGAATATAGAAAATAGACGATGTCCCTGTCTCATTCCGGAAAGCTTAGGTTAAGCAGAAAGTTAACTTTCATCTGATTTGTATTAGCTGGAAGTTATCAAACAGCAGGTTGTGCCCCTTCGATTTGTCAACCTTACAGAATGGGAAGCAAAATCTGTTGCTGATAGTAATATCTTTAATATTTTTTGCGTTTTCCATAGACTAAATATACGAGTTTATTAAATAAGTAGTGCACCATCTCTAATACAGGTTACAAAGTAATACAACTTGATCGTTAAGAAGGCGACGTAAAACGTTACAACTATTTTTACCAATCAGAATTATCCATTATTTACTATTGATGCAAGCATGTGTCCTTCTGTTCATTTTATATTTCACGAAAATATTTTATAATGACCAAATCATTTACTACAGATTTGGGTATATAAAATAGAGAAATACTTAACCATTTTATCAAACTCTGTTTTTGGATGTGTAAGAATAGTGCATTCTCATAAATGGATATTCTGATGTCAATTTTAACATCGAAAAACTTTTAACAATGATTATATTGGAAATTTAAAACCAAAAAATGTTATGAGCGGCCTATGCACCTTTTCCTGTTACAAACTTTTGTTCATATTTTATAATTTACAAATTTTACCAGAAAGACTACTTTACAGGCTAACAATTAAAGTTTACATGTTTTGTCCTTTCGATATCTCAAACATATAAAGTCTGAATGCAAAGTGTTAGGGTAAATTTAAAGACTAGAGGGAAAATTGGAAGGATATCTTTATTGGCAAAGGTGTAGTAGATACAATAAAACCACTTTGCACCCGCCAGATGTGTTGAGTAGGTCAGAATTTAATAAGTTTTATGATAAAGTTGAGATTTTTATTAACCTTTTATAAATTTAATACGAGATATCCTTAAACCGTCTTTGTTCTTACTTAAACTGCGAAACTGCGAAGATAAAAATAAAAGACAAGCAAAAAGCTCTGCACGAACATTAGATACAAAACGTGCAATGTATGAAACCAACTTTGTTCGTCTTTCGTGTTACACAAAATGTGCCAAAACGTAAGTTTAATGTTAAAATCTACTTACCGGTTACATATGAGGGAAAATTGTACATGTGAAGTTCTACACCAAAGCGGTTAATGAGTAGTTAAGCCTAAAAGTAAATGGGAATGTGCAATAAAGTCACTAAAGAGTCTACCTTTGTTCTGAAACTGAGATTAATACATTTTCACAAAGATTTAGCATTTTATTACAAATAACTAAAAACACTGTAAATTCTCCAAAATATTGATTGATTGGTTGATTGTGAATGTGATTGAAAAACGGAGGGGCACATCTGACCCATCACGACTGGCATGAATTTGTTGCGGGTAGCCCCTCCATTTTTTTTTTTTGTTGTTGTAATTTTCGTCCTCCACCATTAAAGTCATATCGGGCGATGAATGGAACGGATGAAATGATGCTCAAATGAGTCTAAGAAGCTTAGAGGTACCCGACATTAGTCTTTCAGGATAAGGGAAAACCCCGGAAAAAATCTTTATCCAGGTAACTCACCCTGACCGAGATTCGAACTCGGGACCTCTTGAACGTAAGGCAGGCACGCTAACATCTACGCTACCGAGGCGGGCGAGCAGTCCCTCTCCAGGTGGAACGGATGAGGTGAAATTTGTGTAGTGTTTAACGCCGTCTTTTGCTATATGCAGCACCGTAGGTGGTGACTAATGATATATGAGATGAAGATGGAGAACCGGTGGAATGAGATCGCGGAGGAAACCCACCCCAGCGCCGTGTTGTCCACTAAAAACACGATGCGGCCTATGAGGTGAAGCGTACATCTGAAACGGTTTTCGTTGTGAAGGATTATGATGCGATGATGGTGGATGCAGATTAAGGCCTTGAATAAATGTAGGAGTTTCTCCTGCCACTCTGAATGATTAGGCACATCTATGATCGTTGAGCGATGAGATCTTTTTCTTTCCCAGTATCGCGGTAACGGGGCTGATAAAGATGGTATTGCTATTTTTAAAAAATGAATAATACTTTTCTCGTTCAAAGATGGAATTTTAATTTCTCATAAACAATTTAAAATTCTTTGAAACAATCACAAATGTTATTAATGTAGTCTTTTTACAACCAGCGGTAGAGTGTGTGTGTGTATATGTGTGTGTAGTGTTTAATTCCCCATTTACTACATACGGCGTCGCAGGTGGTGACACTGATGATACATTAGATGAAATGGAGCAACGGTGGAATGAGATGGCGGGGGAAAGCGGAGGTCCCGGAGAAAACCCACCCCAGCGCCGTGTTGTCCACCACAAATCTCACTTTGCGGTCGCCTGGGATCGAACCCGGGCCGCCTTGGTGAGAGCCAAGCGATCTAACCACTGAGCCACGGCGCGGCCAACCAGCGGTAGATTCCACAGTGAACTATATCTTTCCTTTCGCACACGCTATCCATACATGACTGATGCATACACAAAATTGTTTCTGTTATACACTCAGATAGACAATTATTGTTTTACTTCTAATACTTTCAGAAACAGAAGTACAAAATCTTTTTAAAATATTCAACAACTCACCATGATCGATTGCCATGGTTACATCATTACCCACTTTACATCACTTCTTTATTTTATTATAAATACCAACATGTTTGACTATTCCTAACAACATGAAGTAAACTGCTACACACTTCAGGTCAGCAGTGTGCGGAGCCAACGAAGCTGCAGAGAGGCACAGTAACATTTCGCAGCATTGTGATAAGGCGCATCATTAAAGCTACTCAACATCAACCAGGAAGGGGGCGAAAAGTGACCCTTGTGATTTTGGACAGCAACTTCAGTGGTGGCCAGATTTTACAGAGCCCACGCATCTGTGTCATCTGTCCGCATTTGCCGGAAGCACCGCGCTGACTACAAAACCCGAAATATTGCAAGGGAGTGAAATAAGAAGGGAAAGGACATCTTGGAATAGAGAATCTACATATTCCAGAATTCTCCCAGTGACAAGGGAAAATCACAGAAAACTCCAGTATGAGTGGTGGGTTGAATCGGCGACCTCTCAAATACGAGTCGCACACGTTATTGCAACGCCACTCACTCCGTGGAAGTCCCATATTTTCACTCCGATAACAAAGATATTTAAAATAATACGTTGCTACAGATTTTGACTTAATAATAAGTTGAAAAACCTAAATTGTAATTTTGGGCCATGTTTACCCAATTTTTGATGTTTGGTGCTCTAAACTATCTTCTTAATGATTGCAGCTGGAGATAGCTATTACAATTACAGTTACACGTCGGAGCAAATATCCGCAAATGCGTCTTAATTAAAGCCGTTCAGGTATATAACGCGGCGCAACTATTCCATATCGCAGACGTGGTGAATAAACAATTCTGTAGTTTATCCTGGTGTGAAATCTGTGATCGTAGTCTGGTAATGCATGAACCACGCGACAGAGATTCAGAAGGAAGTTCGGGACCATTACAGGCTCCGCTGAGCAATATATTCTCGTTCTGGATCTGCTTCCATTGAGCAAACAGCAGTTACTCTAATTTACAGTCCGCTATATGTATGGTTAGCAAAAGTATGGAACATTAGTTTCAGTGGATGTTGCATTCAAATAATTCACCAGCGAGCGAGAAACATCAACATTCCAAAAGGATTCGTTGTTTCAAAAATGCTTTATTCCAAAACCTGCGTGCCAAGAGTGAGTTAAAAGTAGTTTTATTTCACACCGAAAGGGACTGCCGAATTCTTAAACTAGAAGTCCGTGGTTCTAGCAAGGACCGTGACCGACCTTTCAGGTTATTCTAAATTCTCACAATCGCCTCAAAGCTACATGAACCATGATTGTTTCGAGGGTTTTCCCGGGCCACCAGCCGAATGCTGGGTAGGTTAATTAATCGCCATAATTTCCTGTCCCTGGATTTCATCTACATTATCATTTCACATCATCTATCATCTGGTGGTCTCTTTCAGGGTAGAAGTGTCAGCAGGTGTCTCGGCGCTGCATGGCAGGATGATATATGGTAAAAACTTCTCCTTTGGTAGGATGGTTTCTGGTCTCTGGACTGAGCTGCTGGGCCGCTTCAAGACCACGGCGGGTGGGATGTCGGTTGTGCTGGGCTTCCGGGGAGTTTCCAACTGTCCTGCGCCCTTGCATAGGCCGTCCTCTATCTCCTCTCGCCTCATCTTTCCTTTCGGAGGTACCCTCCCCGGGTACAGGTATAATAAACCACAGGTTTCGGTGCCGATTCCCTTCCGTAGCGTAATTCAATCCGATGGAATTCTATCTTACTAAGAAAACGAATTAAATAGCCGTTGCTTCAACTATTTTGGATAACTAGTTTGACACCTAACTGTGGTTCTGTGCGCTATTTAGCGCAAGAATAGCTAAATAACTGTTGCGAACTTGGTAAGTGGATTTCACTTTGGAGAACAGTTTACATGGTGTCTATTTTCCCCAGAAGAAAAGGGGTTCTAATGGTCTATAAGATTTTAAAAATCTCATTTACCCACCCACTCACCCACCTACCTACCCGCCTACCTACCTGCCTGCCTACCTACCTACCTACCTGCCTAGGAATTCCTGCCTTGATAAGGCCATCTATCGAACTTGGTTTGAGCACGTACAAAGGAAGGTTGCACTGCGTATCTGCAGTGCACGACTACCTCCACGAGGGCTTTGCAGATTGTCGCTAGGATTATACCAATCCATCTCCTGGTGAAGCAATGCACCTATGCTCATGGAACTGGTTCGCCGCAGCAAAACCTCTTGATTCGGGCAAATACCATTCGACAGTGGCAGGCGGAATGGACCCAGGAAACCCGAAAAGGCACAGTGGACGAAGTTACTGATTCCTGAGATCGCACCCTGGCTGTATCGAAAGCATGGAGAAGTTGGATATTATGTCACCCAATTCCTGACCGGCCATGGCCGTCTCAAATCTTACTTGAACCGTATGGGGCTCAATGACACCGACCTCTACTCGTACTTTGCACAAACGGACACTCCGGAGCATACGATTTTAGATTGCCCTCAATGGCAATCCGTCATCGCTGTTATGCCCAACTTGGTCAGGTTGTCACTTTGAACAATATTCTTTCACTTATGCTGGAGTCCAGGGAGAACGGGCATGTTATATCTGCAATAATTACCTCAACCCTTAAGGCGAAGGGACAGGACGAACGCAAACAGTAAACTGGTCGCTGCTTAAACTTCTGCCACAACATCACCTTCCACTTTTCAGGTATGCCTAAAAATAAGACCTAGCTACCTATTTTACCTACCTACCTGCTTAGTTACTTATCTAAGTATTATTTATTTATTTATTTATTTATTTATTTATTTATTTATTTATTTATTTATTTATTTATTTATTTATTTATTTATTTATTTATTTATTTATTTATTTATTTATTTATTTATTTATTTATTTATTTATTTATTTATTTATTTATTTATTTATTTATTTATTTATTTATTTATTTATTTATTTATTTATTTATTTATTTATTTATTTATTTATTTATTTATTTATTTATTTATTTATTTATTTATTTATTTATTTATTTATTTATTTATTTATTTATTTATTTATTTATTTATTTATTTATTTATTTATTTATTCAAGAAAGGGCATAAGGTACATGTGGAGCTTGTATTCGAGGTCACCGATTCCATTCCTTCCGACCACCCATTCTTACCTATAGGAATTTCGTGGCTTTACAGGTCAGTAGACAAATGCATACTACCACGACTTTCCTATCTCATTTCCTTCACTACCATTTGTTTCAGGCTGTAGGACCAGGAACGATTTTTGTGCATTGCGGACGGGTGGTGGAGGTGTCCTTAGAAGAGGATTCTTCCTATCTTGCTTAGGACCTGTCACCGGAAGGTCGTGGGCGGGAGCTCCTTCAGTGGATCTCCGATCGTTATAGATGACTGCTGGGTGACGACGGATGCGTTGGAACTCTGTCCGTTCATGCACACGTAGTGAACTGCATCTGGCCACAAATAGGGTCATTTCCTTCAACCTTCCATCCTAAGATAAGGCACAAAACAGACCAGCACAACGCTACATGCATTGTTATGCTTCCGCCTTTCCTCTCTAACTACTTGTCTTTTATTTCACAAGAAATTTAAGAATACTTATCCGGTGTTGCATGGTTACGTACTTTATGTAAGAAGTTGAAAGTAAAGATAAGGATGGTTTTTGAAAGTCGTACGTAGCCTATTATTTGTTTCCGTGGCTAAAAGAGGTCTAAAGTCCTTTATTCTTTTACTTTTTTCCCCAAATTAGTTAAATACTGCACAGTAAGCGTATATTTTTAAAGTGGTATTGCATCGTCTAGTTTTCACCAAGCAATAAAGTCCAATTGAAGAACTTCTTCTACGTGGTAGAGGCCTATATTTTGAAAAATTCCTTGTATTACATACTGAAAGTAAACGTTTTACGTGGTTTTGGAAGTTGTCAGATAACCACAGTTTGCAAAATCCTGTTGATAATTTGTAACGAAGGTTTTGACAAGCTTGTTTAAATTGAAACGAGTTTTATATAAAAGATTGAAAACGTGTTAGGTGTAGTATTTTAGAGTTTTAAGGAATAGTGTAGTCTTTCTTCTTTCTTGTTAGTAACGTTTAATACCATTATTCTTGCAGATAGCACCATGTGATAATACATTGAATAATTGGGAAACGAAGTTGAGACCTAGATTGGGATAACTCCAGAGCATTTATCATTTATAAGGATTAAAGAAAACTTGAAAATAATTCTCGGTCAGGTGGAGCAGTCCTGATGCGATTCTAACCCCAGACCTCTTTTCACTAGTACTGTATCTTAATAATCTTATCTATAATTGGATCTTGGTATAGAAATAGTTTAATATTTATACAAGTACCTATACTTTAGTTTGAAGAGTACGAAGTTTAGCCTGGAAGGTAAAATAATGTTGACATGTATAGGTTATATTATTTTATCTGAGATGTCCTAATACCCAATATAAAGTTTCCAAAATCATATCAGAACGCTCCTAGATAAAAATGCTCAGCAAAATCGCAGGAATATGTAATAAGAGGACATTATAAAATTTTTCCTTCCAGTAACTAATTGTAAAACATTTTAAGCATTCATCTTTTTAGGTTCACGGTAATTAAAGCAGCCATATTTACAGTGTCCAGATAGTCTCTAATGCTTACATTTAATAAAACAGAATTATATAAATATGACAAGTAAGAATAAAGAGAGAAAAATGATGGAATAAAGAGAGATAGACAGAAAGGAAGAAAGAAAGAGCGAAAGCAAAAAAGAAAGTTAACCTACTAGTGTAAGCGTTTTCAAAACATATAGCCATTGGCACCTAGACGAATTTCAGTAATGAAACAAACTCTTTCTCACTAACAATGGAAGAAAGAGAAAGAAAGAATGAATGAATGAATGAAAAGAAAGATAGAAAGAGAAAGAAAAAAAGAAAGCTAACCATATTAGTTTGAAAGTTTTGAAAACATTATATTTTGGCGCCTAATCCTTGTTTTACATAAGCTTGCCCCGGTCACGTGACCTTATCACCTCTCATTGACTGCTGTTGTGTATAGACTGTTGTGCGGTAAAAAATTAGTTCGTTATTTAACATGGTGATATATCTTTATATGTTGGAAGAGAATTGTCAAATTTATATTATTGTAACCGTTTTAATTAAATATATTACGCAACAGAATTGATTTATCTGAAATGCATGTTAATTCTTAAAGGAAGTAAAGAGGAGGTTCCTTTGCTCTCAAGCACATGGCACGATAGCACGTGATTTAGCAGTAGTGATGACATATTTGTTTATATGACTTTTATCACTGACCTTGTTTTGAATTGGATTAGTCATATATCGCCATTCGAAGGTGTGTTGTGCCGAGTGCGTTTATTGCGCGTGTACTTATTATATGTGTAATGGCAGAGTCTACCGCCAGTTTTTCACTGAAGCATCCCAAGGGAAAACCTTTACAAAAATAATTGTGTTGCATGTGTTTAATGCACCCACAGAGAAGAATCCATCTTTGTCAGTGAGAGAAACCGAACAGCTGTGCTCTGAACTTACAGGTGTGTTAGATGCGTAGGAACATCGCGACATGAAATTGAGACAACAGGAAAGCTCACCACTCCGGGGGCGATATTGCTGTGTGGCAAAGACGTTATTTAAGGACAATCAGATTGTACCGGGATACAATTCGCAAAATATACTACCTTGACGAGACTTGGGTTAATGAAGGACACATACAAGTATGGCGTGACATGACTTTTAAGACTGAAAGACAAGCATTTTTGCAAGGTATGTGTGCTGGTTTAAAAAATCGCAGTGGAAAAGGCCGAAGGTCTTTCATTATAAACTTGTTTCAGTTTCATTGCTCATTGATTCAGCTTCAACTTGCTCAGTTTCATTATAAACTTGTATTTTTTCATGCCTTCATATTCTTATTTGTATGATTTTATCTATCCTCCTGGCAATTTTTATGACTTTTACTACAGGTTTAAATGTGACGGGAAGGCATCGCCTATGGCCTATGGCGCGAAAGCATTAGCCATTTAGGAAGAGGGGGAAGGTAGTCGCACGCGGAGTGATACATGTCAGCGGGGCAAGGCTATATGAAACAGAGATTAGATGAATTTCAGTAATAAAACAATTCTCTCTCTCTCTCTCTCTCTCTCTCTCTCTCTCTCTCTCTCTCTCTCTCTCTCTCTCTCTCTCTCTCTGAGTAATATTATTATAGAAGTTACACTGATTTTTGATTCATGCTATCCTTATGTCTTATTTTGAGGAACAGTATGCATACTTATGCCTGTCATGAACAGTTCACATTGAGTTTAATATCTTCACTTTGGAACCCTATTTTCTTCAAAGAAACACCTGCTAAATCATATCAGTCAAGATTTATCCTTCTCCTAAGTCAATACAAACAGAATGACTCCCACCAGTTATTTGGTAGTTTAGTGGTGGTCGTAAGAGACGGCGAGGAGCTCCCAGCATCCGCCTAGAGCAACCGCGCCTTAATCGACGCCACCCGTCTTTGCTTGGCCTCCAGTCAGCCCAGAGCAGCAAACCACTTTAAAAAAGGAAAATCGTTTGTGCTGTTTGCCACCAGCTTGCAGTGCTGTTTATTCACAGGAATAATTGAATGAGCTAAATGTTAGAACGTTAAATCCGATTTGCTATTCAGTTTCACGATTCGGCTTGAACCAGAATTTTAATTTTACTGGACGATATATAGGTATCTCTCTTTTACGTTGATAAAAACCTTGAAAAATCATCAATTTGATTTCACATCATATGTGGATCAATCGAGAAATGTACACTGTTGTTTCGTAGTTATCAGTTCTCTCAGGGTAAGTCCACATTGTATGTAAGATAACTTAGTTGGGATGTCACCTCCTTATGTCAACAAAATTAGATGAATCACATATATCATGTCCTGTCCACGCAAAAGTAATCACATTTAAAATGACATATAGTAAGATTTCGTTCGTAGAGTCACATATACAGCTAATCGCGAATCTCCTTATCCAACCCAAAAATATGGTACCTATGTGGAATTATAGGGCAAAGATAATATGTAAAACTACAATATGATAAAAGAGAAGAGTGCATGCCTTTTCTAACCTGAAAATTTCAAAGAACAAAGCTCACGGAACCTGGAAATGAGGAAGGTGGGTGCTACATTTTTCTCTGTAATCGAAGATCCCAATCCCAAATACGCTATTTGGTGAAAGTCATTGCTTTCTTTACCCAAATTATATTTTATAGCGGAAATATACCAGGTATTTGTAAAGAGCTTAGCATGTAATCATCTACGAAATTTTATAAAATGCCTCATCAAAAAGAGACGTGAGTGGAAATAGCCATGGATTAGATAAGCTTTCTTTCCTAGACTGAATAACAATGAGGTGATTGATTTTCCTCTTTTTTTCTTCAACTTGGGAAAGGAAGAGCAGTGAATATTAAAAGAAGTTTATTTAAACGTTTGGATTAAGGGAAGCGAAGAGACGTAGTCGGGAAGTTGGGCTGCCGTATAAATTTGAATACATTGACGGTGGGATTTTGATAAGCTGATTTCACTTCAAGTCAACGCGACTGCTTCAACTTGGCACCAAGGCACAGAAGTACGAAGGTATTTCCCACAAGTTTAGCTTAAGCTCTGATATCTAATCTTCATATAAGTGTTAATTTATTAGTTCTAATTAACAGCCGTGGGGACTTCAGCTTTGATTTTGAGTAAAAATGGTCTATATGCCATGTATGTAGAAACAAAAGAGAAAAGCAATACTGCTTAACAACAATGATAATGATGATAATAATAATGATAATCATCATCATGATAATGATCATCATCATGATCATCGTCGTCGTCATCGTCGTCGTCATCGTCGTCGTCATCGTCGTCGTCATCGTCGTCGTCATCGTCGTCGTCATCGTCGTCACCCTCGTCATCATCCTCGTCGTCATCATCGTAATAATCATCGTAATAATCATCGTAATAATCACAGTCACAGTCATAGTCATAGTGATAATAATAGTAATAATAGTAATAACAACAATAGTAATAACAACAATAGTAATAGTAATAACAACAACAATAGTAATAGTAATAACAACAACAATAGTAATAGTAATAACAACAACAATAGTAATAGTAATAATAACAACAACAATAATAATAGTAATAACAGCAACAACAACAATAATAATAGTAATAACAGCAGCAACAACAACAATAATAATAGTAATAACAGCAGCAACAACAACAATAATAATAGTAATAACAGCAACAACAATAATAATAGTAACAACAACAGTAACAACAACAACAATAATAGTAACAACAACAGTAACAACAACAACAACAGTAACAACAACAACAACAACAGTAACAACAACAACAACAACAACAACAACAATAATAATAATAATAATAATAATAATAATAATAATAATAATAATAATAATGATAATGATAATGATAATGATAATGATAATGATAATGATAATGATAATGATAATGATAATGATAATGATAATGATAATGATAATGATAATGATAATGGTAATGGTAATGGTAATGGTAATGGTAATGGTAATGGTAATGGTAATGGTAATGGTAATGGTAATGGTAATGGTAATGGTAATGGTAATGGTAATGGTAATGGTAATGGTAATGGTAATGGTAATGGTAATGGTAATGGTAATGGTAATGATAATGATAATGATAATGATAATGATAATGATAATGATAATGATAATGATAATGATAATGATAATGATAATGATAATGATAATGATAATGATAATGATAATGATAATAATAATGATAATGATAATAATAATAATAATAATAATAATAATAATAATAATAATAATAATAATAATAATAATAATAATAATAATAATAATAATAATAATAATAATAATAATAATAATAATAATAATAATAATAATAATAATAATAATAATAATAATAATAATAATAATAATAATAATAATAATAATAATAATAATAATAATAACCAGCCCTGAGTTACATATCTTAACGACATTATCCAAACCATGTCTGATTTATGTGTAATTAATCAGCACATAATTTGGAGGGAATATGCGTTCATTTTATCGTCCCAGATTTGGTGAAGATTTGCAACACCACTTAGGAACAAATGAAGACTACCTTTTTGACGGAAACTCGCGGATAGAGACCAAAATATCAGTAATGCCAGTGATGTGAAAGAGGGATGGTCGAATTTCTCTGACCCTACTTTTATCGTGGAATGTCGCATTCATAGACCCAAACAGAAATCTCTATAATGCTTGGGTATCTGAATGAGTGAAGGGGATATGCTTCATGTGCAAAACCAAGGTAGAGATTGGTATCGCTATTACATCATCTTTACGACAGCTGATCGGGTAATTTGAGGGTCACTAATGTAACAGTGGTTTCTAACCTTCCCAGGTGGCCTCAAGATTCGAATGTTCTGGAAAAGATCTGTCACGGATTACGGCCCTGCCGGGATTTGAACTGTCTATCCCGGTACTATGGAACTGTTTCACGACTCCATCAGAGGGTGGTCGAGCTTTCCCACTGCTGTATGAGCTTTCTCCGGTTCCAGTTGAAACGAAATCTATGAACCCTATGAGCCACCCTCTTCGGTGGCTCAGGACGGTCACCGCTGAGCGCCTCCTGAGTGGTCAATTCTTAGAAATGATAAGACACTTTTCACATCTGTATCGCCGTGCAGTCCATACGTCCCTTACGTTTTAATCACATCCTTTCCTTCCGAAAGTTGAAATTGAAATTGAGCTTTTATTTATGGGCTCTTTTTTAAGTACTTTGATTTTCAGCGCCCCACTCTACTTTGGGTGTGACCGACCCTCTCGTTATGAGCTGGAAGTTCTTTTACAACCCGGACTACAGACGTTACTTCCCATTCGAAGGAAGTCGCGCAAAGGATTCATAGGTATCGATGTACTGGGTACCCGTTCCATTCATCAATTTTATCCTAGATAAGTAAGTGTAAACCGATTCTGGTCGCCTTCACGATTCTCCTTTATTTGTTAATGTTAAAGGTATTTATATTACTAAGAAAATTGAAAAAAAAAAGGTGATAACAAAGAAAATAATAGACAACAGATAATGACGATGGGATGATGATGTATTTATATTTGCTTACAATCTTCAACAAACACAACATTCGTATATAATTTCTGCAACTTGGATATAGAACTTGGGTTCGGAACAGCAAGCTATTAATACGTTGGTAACGCCACACCAGCATGTTTCCTTTGCCTGTGGAAGAGTATTCACAAAGTATTAAACGCTCCCCTACTTTCCCAATCATCGTAACCACGTGTATGTGTTTTAGGAGCTACTTGGACTACTTACTCTGTTTACACCTTCGGAACAATCTTCCCTAACTTCATCCATCCTCTTCCTCCTTAGCAGCTAATCCCGTTTGGCACTTCGGTGTTGTCTTTTTGGCAGAATGTATGACAGCTTGCAATATTTAAATGCCTGTTAATATTATATTTGCGTGTACTCGATAAATGTAACTAGCTAGCTAAGTGTCTGACGATGTGCAACGAAAGGTGCTCACCATCCGGTTTTTTAGCATTTCAATCTGTACGGGACCAAATGACTTGGCTATCGATGAGCCCTTAAATCATGCCACACCGACCGACCGACCGACCGACCGACCGACCGACCGACCGATCGACCGATCGACCGACCCACCCAGCCACCCACCCACTCACTCATACAGTAAATACTTTACAGCATATGTTAGAAGATCCCAACAAAAGGTATCTTGTTAATTAAATTGTATTTAAATTTTTTGAAAATTGCTTGCTTAAAGCAATGTTTTCTGAACATTTATGGTCCCCTTTCTGTAAAAATTTATTAATTATCTTCTCCCACAACACAATTTCAAGCAACATTCTTATGAATCAGAAAAGTTAAGGGATATTTAAACCACTTGGCAAGGGATTTACGCAGTTTTTCTAAGAAGCGGATGCAGTAATAACAAGAAATTGACTTTTTATCGAATATTATTATTTACGCGTATCGAATCTCCATTTGTTCCCACGCTTCTTAGGTAAGCATCTCCTCTTAAGAAAATTATGTTATCAAAAATTACTCGAAAGTTGAATGTTGTTTATCTCAACTATGACTGGTTTCTAGTGATCGAAAAACGAATTCTCATATTTAACATTCAAACATGCAATAAATGTTCATTTGAACAAAATTTTTACAGCCATAAACTAAAATAATTTCTCTTTTATTGTTCTTTCAATCTAGCGCAATATTTTCATTGTGAGAGTGGAACTTGGGTACTACTTTATTCTCATTTCAATTGTAATGTATTTTCACATTAGTCATTGTTTGTCATCTTATATAACAATAATTGCTTATTCGATCACGAATTCTTAATATCTAACTACTCAAAAATAAAAAATTTTAGTACATAAATAATATTTTAAAAGACCATTAAATATATTTGAAATAATTTAAAATTTTGATGTATTTTATTCTACATTTATGAGCCACTTTTTGTACTCCAAAAAATATATATATATATTATTATTTCAAGTTCTTTCGGGCTTCAACGTTTCGGAAACATACATTGTTCCCATCTTCAGAGTATGCTGAAACATTCAGCATACATTTGATTCAGTATACCCTGAAGATGGGAATAATGTATGCTCCCGAAACGTTGGTGCATCACCTCATCCACACCTGGCTTGAAGCCCGAAAGAACTTGCAATACTCACACCGCCAGGAAAGCTACAGCTCTTATTATTATATATTATTAGGAAGTAACAGAGTACAATATAAAAGGAGAAATGGAGTGAAAAAGTGAGACAAATTACTGGAGAGAGTACTAGAGCGACCGCAAAGACTTTCTTTCATTCTCACTGTTAAAGCAATAATGTGAACTAGCAAATGGTTAATCAACTTAGTCTTCATAACGAAGAAAATAATTACAATTGCCTTTGCCTTCAAGGAGTCAGCACTATGTGTTCTTAATCTAGTGTCACAGGTTCGATTTAGAGTAGGTGTGAGCCTGTTTAAAGTTTTAAATTACTAAAACAAGAAACAACATATACACCTTATGAAAACCTACAGCTCAGCTAGAAACAATCTATCAGGAGATTACCTCTGTAATTCTGGTGGTTTTTAAGTATACTAATTTCCAAATCCAGAGGTCCAGGACTGGATTCCTGGTTGGAGGTCGGATATTTTTCTTTAGCGTGGAATATTGCTCATCCTCCGTAGACTATGAAGTCTGAGGTGAGAAATGTGAATTGCTAAATAGTCGAGGTTAGTAGAATATAGATATGCGAATTCCTATTAAGTGATTGGAGAATTCCTACAAAATTAGAAGATAAACTGAATTCCTACTAAGTGGCGGTTAGCATAACTTATTTCAAAATTATAAGATTATATTTTCCTTTATACTTTGTATAAATTGGGACTGTGCAACCATGATGCTGGTTGCGTGAATAAATATGTTATCTTGGTCCATCACCAAAATAATAAAAGTAAAAAAGAATTATTATAAACTTCCATGGTGACGAAGGCGTGTATTCTTAGGCAGACTGTTGACAATTGACTGTGAGTGAGTCGGGGATGTTTAACTAACTGCCTGTTACTAAATAAATACCATCAACTTTCAACAATTTTATAGGAATTAACATATCTACATTTTTCAAACATTTTTACCCGCTACAAATTTGTAGGAATTCGCAGCGACCCGTATGGGGGAGAGTATGTGTTGAATTTAACGTTTATAAAGAGAAACTCAAGGCAAAGACATGCTAAATTAGACAAATAGTAAACGAATAAACACACTGGCGATGAGTAATCATTCCAAAGGGAAAAGCCATCGATAGACCTGGATGTTATAGGCGGTTATAAGTGCTACATTAAAAAAAAAGAACATCAGTTATTTCTCAAATCGAAATCCACAACACTATAGCCAAAGAATTATAAAACTTCATAATAATGAAACTAAAGTTATTTTACTTATACATTGCTTAGAATAGTGCATTTGTATCTACAATAAATAGTGCACGAAGGAGAATGTTATCAGGTCACTACATATGCGCTGGGACTGATTGTTTGCCAGATAGCAAAGACTAAGCGAGGTTAATGGAGGTATTTTAAGGGAGCAAGAATTCTTGCACAAAGACGCTGTGCAGCACAACGTGTGAACCGCGCTTCGTAACGGCTTTCATTACGTTGTGCTGCGTTATAAATCAGCGGGAGAGCAGAGTATCGCACCTAATTATCATTTGAAAGGGAAGCAAGCGTCCAGTCTTGCCAACATTCCACGCATCCCAACGGCACGTGCGGAATTAACATGCGGAGTATCCAGCTGATGCGATTTTCCCGTGTTATGCCACGAGTTTAGTTTGGAATTCCAATAAGGGAGATAATGTTGGTGATTTTCTCAGTTATCTCTGGGCCACGTAAACTGATTTCCTACGCGTCGTTAATCATCCTTGGTGATATATCAGCTTCCCCCTTCATTCCTGGCATGCACCTGGTTTGACACTCATGGGGAAACAAGGCATGTTATATATGGTCCACTGGCAAAAACTGAGGTTCATAGATCATGGCTAAGGAGTACTGTCATAGCATTTTTAGTGTAACCTCCTGATGAAATTCAGAAAATGTGAACCTTGTTTCTTATAATCTTCCTTGCTTTCCCTTCACAACTGTCCCGTTTGGATAGTATGTATCTTTGAATAGTATTGTACAAAGCCTGTGCAATGGATGGTTGGACGATAAAAGCACTCATGGTAGGTGCATATGCTTTCATTATCCTGAGAAGTACGTTTATCCGAGGTATCTGGAAAAGATAACTTACACACGTTCCAGTTTCATTTACTGTGTCACATAATATACTTGTTTTATACCTTATGAAGTAAATTTGAAAAGCTTCCTTTTATTATTAGGATAAATACGGAAGTGGTTTGTGTAGTACAACAGCAGTCAATGAGGCGTGGCTCATTACTGCAAATTACTATTAAATAGATAAGGAACACAGGTATATGGTACATAATTTGGCTTATTCTGCTAGTGTTGTGCACTACACATATATTTGATAAACATTTCTTCTAATGAAGTGTTTGTATTTTTATAACTGAGGCGCTTAGAACCATAAGGGCCTAAAGCACAGAATCGTCGATTTTGATATTTTAGCATGCATGTATGATCCTGATATTGCCATCCTTGTGTTCAACCAGCTGTAGATGTGCTTTAGGCCCTTTTTGATTTAATGAAACGTTCATAAGAACTGTCTCGCCAGTTTTCCCTGATATTCAGTTACATAAGGGCCAAAATCATGTATTTCATCGTTGTTATTTTTTGTAAACAAGTGCTTCGTCGAATGATGCTTATTGCATACAATCTGATATAATAAATGCTCTTTTCGGTTTCTAGTAGCCTCAAACATATTTTCCTGATGAAGGTATAACATTTAACTTCTTAGATATCATACCTCTTCTTATTGACACAGTTGGTAATGATGTAATGTTTCGTATGACAAAGTTGATAACGAAAACTTTGTTAAAGACGCTATCGAACTGCCAGGGTAATATCAGTCCCGTAAAATGTTCTTTTACATGCCAGGAAATTTACTGATTCGGGGCAATTGCATAGATCTGGGACGGGTTTGAATCCACAATCTGGGGATCAGTAGACCAGCGCCTAACCTACTGTGACATAAAATCCTACTAATATTGATAACAGAATATTGTTTCATATGTAATAATATTAATACAAAATGAATTTGTCGTTAGTAGGCAGTTATTTAATAAGTATATAAAACGATTATCACGCAAAACAGTATAATTCCGATCTCATTTCAAGCACAAAGAACAGGCACAAACTTGTATGCTGACAAAGCTTCTGCTTAAAATCGGTTTTAAACTGGATCTCACTTGCTTACACAGAGAGATAGAGTTAAGAGATGGACAGAGAGGAGAGACGGAGAGACGGAATCGCACAATCGAAGCCGAGTATGGAGTTTGGTGAAACAGTAAGAAAGTGAAAGGGAGATAGAGAGTATGTCCAATCTATCTGCTATAACGTGAGCAGAGCTCTAGGTTCTGCTATTACTTTTAGCAGCCATTAACAATGAAAATTAGGCATTCGCCTAGTAACGCAACTCTTAAGCATCAACTTACCGTGTTGTACTGTCATTCATAACGACAAACGGTAACACCAAATCACCGAAAGTACGAAAGAACTTAGGTAATGTAGCAATCACATTATTTACGACATAAAAGGTTATGTAAAATATCAGCTTGAACAACAATTGGCTATCGATTCAAAGATCATTAAAAAATCATTATTCACGATCCAACCTTTATACACTTCTCAACGTTTCCAGCAAGCTCACATATAAAGGCAGTTAACACATGTTGGCTGAGAATCTGAGTGCAAAATGATCAGGTGATGAGGAATAAAAAAGCTCTCTGATTGGTTAGTGGGTATTTGACATTTTGGAGCTTATGAACTTTTGTGTTTATCTGTTTGTAAGTGTACGAATGTATTAGATAACATGCAACTAACTTCCATGTTTACATTATGCTTAGGTTTTCATTGGCTATTTAGTACAATCAACTTCTTGCATCGAAGAACCAATTCAAAATAGGTTATTCAAAATTCTTATGAATGTACTGTTTGCAACTCTGAAAGTAACAATGCTGTTTAAAATGGAAGTCCCAGGTGGTTACATTTCCATAGCTAACTTCATTTCTTAGACGTCCTTGGGTTTCATTTTATTAGTGGGAGAGAGTGTACAGGGGGTGATCATTTGCAAAGTGTAAATTACATAGAGGGGAGATTTCCCTAAGGAGGATTTGCTTCCCTCGCTACCAGACTAAAGGTAAGTGCATAAGCTTCTGAAAACTTATCAGGTAGCTAAATTCTGCTACTCTATACTCTGTGGAAATGTTGTAAAACGCATCTCTGCTCCCCTGCGGAGTGTTATGTAGTAGTTTTCCAAATTGTATTACAAATTTCTGGTAGAAGCTTGAAGGAAAATGGTGAGGTATCCAGTTGCAGTGCTTCCTCGGTTCGGAAGTATAACTACAGTGATCAGCAGCACTCCATTCGATGGGACACCTGTCCTCTTCTGTTCAAACTTACATACTCGCAGATATTAAGACTGAAAGAAAAAAAAAAGAAAAAAAGAAAACACACACACACACACACACACACACACACACACACACACACACACACACACACACACACACACACACACACACACACACACACACAGAAACCAACCAGCTAACCAAAGAAATGTGAATTTTATAGAAGAGATTTCTAACATACGAGAACCTTTTAATTCTGACGAATCATTTAAAAGGCCAGTCTTTTGCAACCAAAATAAGTTCTACAGACCTTGTTTGATCTATGGGGAAATAATTGTGAAGTCTGTTTTCACGTACTGTCTACCCACCACAAGAAGGCAAGAGAGGAATGAAGGGCAGAGCGGTTCTGCTCTTTTAGTAGATCTGTTTACTAAGAAATGAGGGTATGAGAGTGCTTAAAAGTCACCCATGCTGCCAGATTTAATGTTTGTTGCAGTAACTGCAGTGACTGGGATTATGCATGGGTGAGTTATGTGACAGCACTAACAACGAAACTATCATCCTTATCATACTGGGAAGGCGAGCATAACCACCGTGGGGACAGCAAACGTGATTACGTTACACATTCCTCTAGCTTGCTTATTGTGTTCCAGATCTTCTATGGTAACAAGACAGGTGATAAGACAATTAGAAATCGCTGTTTCAGGAGCGTACATCTCTCTCATCATAAGGATATTTAAAATTGTTATAACCACAAATAAGTAACTGGATATAGCACAAACAGCAACAAAGACAAAACAAAAAGTCGACAGTGCTGCTGAGCCGACAGTAGAGAGTTCATGCCTGTAGAAATTCAACCATGAACAAACTTAATGTAAAAGAATAGGTGTGATATAAACACATACAGTTCACTAAAATGTTTTTGAATAAAACAGAAATCCAATGTCTACAAATGTTTGGGCATTTCTATATAAAATGGGATTTCAAGTCTGTGCTCCAGAATTAATGTACTAAGTAACTGTCTATTCGAGTGCAGAAAATCTATTAACTTTTGCCTTGCAAAGTATAAAGCCAGCAGAATCCCCAACTCAGTTTCCGTTATTTCATTAAATGTGGAGATCATGTCTGCCCCCTCACCATTCCTTAATTTTGATTCAGCTTTATCTCAGTCCCTCCCAAGGAAACTCTTTTACTGTCAACCCCTTCTCTCCCTGTCTCTTTCTTATTGGGGCGATTACAAAATTATAAAGGAGGAAGGCCAATTCCTTAAATTTTCAGTGTATGAAAGTTTTGCAATAGCATTGGTTTAAAAATATTTATATACATCTTTTTTCCCCAGAATATAATAACAAACAAGCTATTTAGTATTTTGATAACATAGGGAATTACCCTAATTGGGGAAGGAATTAAAGAACTATAAAACCTACAGGAGCTAAAAACAAGCTGCACACATTACCAGTAACTGCCTATTAAGGTAAAAAAAAAAAAAAAAAAAAAAAAAAAAACCACACACACACTATAAAATTATAATTTCGTGCTAGGGTAACTCAATGTGCGATGTAAGACTGTTTATGCATGTCAAGCAGAAAATGAACACAGAAGTGTTAATGATTTATTTTTCGCGAAGAGGTAGATTTCAATCATAAATGATAGAATATATAGTATTAAGCGCATAATTAAATTTTGATTACAAAAGTCGTGATTTATCAAAATTCAATGAGATTTATGTTTTTGTAGATTATTCTGCTATAGAATACAGTAAAACGATCTAACATGAGATAAAAGCAATTCTCCTGGACCGCAACAGTGGCTCAGTTGGCCTATTCATGTCAGGTTCGCGGCCGAGACCGGCTGTTATCACTGATTACTGGAATGAAATGAACTCCATCGGAAGGAAACTCCATCCGACATACTAGTGCTGGTACGATCTTGGTAACTGACGCATCAACAAACAAAATTATTTACTTTCTATGACTAGATTATTACAATTTTATAATATTTTGGGAGGTTCACTAAAACTAAATAAAGACAATGAATGGGCTCAAAATAACCCTGAAATGTGGGTGTTCGACTTTTCTGTCAAAATTAGTAATTACTGTAAAATAGTTTACGCAGAATGGTCTGGTTTTTAATGAGTGTTTCTGCCAAACCTATAATTTGTTACTCTGAGAAATGCGGAGAAGCCTACACACGGTGTTGATTTTTATTCGTTTTCCCCCCCGCCGATTGAGCAAGAATGATGTCGTAGTTGACTGATGAGTTTATATTGAAATCATAGTGCCCTCTACAGAGAAGAAGCGGTAATTTTTATGGAACAGTAAGCAAATTACAGCACTATAAGTGTCTTTGCTCTGGTAACTAATACAACCAGCTTCCCCTGGATGTGAATACAGAACACCGCGTCTTCATGGTTGAATGCTACTTTCGTACCGGCATTAAAATTGGTGCGACATATATAGTTTAAACTGCATAGAGGAGTTTATGCAAAGCTATCCTGCAATCAGACAAGTCCCTCGGAACGTAATGTGTCCGGGTACCGTCAAATTGACATACGTTTGTTTGCAATATAAACGTCTTACGTTTTATCAGTATATGATATAACCTTTTGTCATTCTCACGCTTAACTAAAATGTCATTAATGATGGTATCCTTATGTCTTTTAAAACCAATAGGTGCATCAAACATTTCCAAGATACAGGATCAGTTACTTGCAAAAAGAGAGACACTGGACGCTATAAAGTGACTGGTCACAATCTAGAAACAATAAATAATGTTATGACAGATGATATGATACATAAGGCTGTACTAGATATATTTTGTTGTTTAGACTTGGATAAAAGCTTTATAGTATTGTAATACTAGTTTATTCTTCATTCCTAGAACATGTTCTGCTAATTTTCCGATTTGCAAGGAAGTTACCTTGTGAGGACACTGTGGTGATCGAAAAGAATTGAAATAAAATTGAAATATTTCTATTTCATGTGACACGTTTACAATATGCTTATATGTCTGCTATAACAGAAAAGCAGATGTTCATGGTGAAATAAGTGTTCATTGACTTCTAATTTCGTATATTATTCATGGTCTACCTTTATGGATGCATAATTAGCTTTTCAGTACCCTGCATTGCAGTATATAGTTTTTTTTAAAAACAGTTATCGTATTGTAACAGGAGCGTTGGAGCACCCTGTAACCAGCTGGGAACGGAAGGTAGGGGAGGACCGCGTTAGCCACACCTCTCCCTCGTTTGTCTTATAGTGGTGACAGCCAGTGGTCGGAAAGAAACATAATTGTGCGTCTGTTTTCCTTCCACCTGTTTCTCGATCTTTCGTTTACTGGAAGTCTCCTGGTCACTAGAAACCGGCGATATTCCGATATAAAGAGGGTTACAGACAGACAGAGTCAGTCAGTTGTTGTGCTGTGTTGAGTTGGTCGGTCAGTTAGTGAGACAGTCGCAGTTCTTGGTGTAAGAGTTAGTCAGTGACGTGTTAATGAACGAAAGGGTTGTGCAACGGAAGACTGTACGAACTGTGTATGAGTATCGGAGTTTATGTAATCGCGAGTACAAGGAAGTTGTAACGGACGAACGGGTAAATTGTAATTGTGTGCAGCAAGTAATTTTGTGTAATTGGCAAGTGTTAAACTGTAAGTCGGTGGAAATAAAGAACATTGTTGAGTGGTGTAATTGGACTTTTTATTCCACGAACCCACAAAGTCACACTGGTGTCAGGAAGCGGGAAGATAACATCACCGAACATTACAACCATGGACGCGAAATTGGAGAAAATTTTAGAGATGATGACGGAAATGACGGCGGAACTGAGAGAAATGAGGACGGCAACTGAAAAGCTCGCTGCAAAAACAGAAGCGGCTAAAGACAACATCACCGAGAAGATGCAACAAATGAAGGCCGAGTTAACCACGGAAATGAGAGCAGCGAATGACGGTCTGGCTACCGAAATGAAGGTGGCGAACGAGGCTCTCGCCGCCAAGTTTGAGGAACGGTTGGCCGGCGTGAGGGATGACGTCACGAACCTGGGCAAGCGGAAGGGTCAAGTAGATGACCGCCTTAATGATTTAGAGGAAAAGGCCGACAACATCGCAAAACCCCTCGCCCGCCTGACAGAGGAAAACCGGCCTTATGTGTGGACGGAGGACGCCGAAGACGCTTTCCAGCACCCGAAGGGGACCCTGTGCAGTGCTCCAATTTTGGGTTTCCCACAACCGGGTGGCGCCTTCATTGTGGACACCGACGCCAGCGACCATTGCATTGGAGGTGTCCTACCGCAGATCCAGGACGGCCATGAGCGCACAAGAGTGGAAGAGAAGGAGCGTGCCGCAGCAGTCCGAGTAGTTGTGGCAGTGCCTGCTGAAGGCTGGGATAGCGCAGGCCTGAGGAGGGAGCAGCTGGCGGACGCAGACTTGGGGCCACTCTTGAGGGAAGTGGACGCAGGGACGAGGCCAACCTGGGAGGACATCGCACCGAGGAGCGCCACCTACAAGTCGCACTGGGCCCAATGGGACTCGTTGAAGACCAGAGAGGGCGTGCTGTTCCGGGTATGGGAGTCACCCGATGGGAAGGCGCGGAGAGGACAGTTGGTACTTCCCCGGAGCAAGGTCCCGGAAGTCTTGGAGGAAGTGCACGCCGGTACTTCAGGAGGACACCTGGGAGCGAACCGAATGATTCACAAACTACGGCAGCGCTACTTCTGGCTGAGACTCCGAGCAGATGCTGGTGGTACACCTGGACCGCCTCGCACGCTGCGATGGGGCTGTTCGGGGCGAACAGCTTTGAGAAGGGAGCAGTGTAACAGGAGCGTTGGAGCACCCTGTAACCAGCTGGGAACGGAAGGTAGGGGAGGACCGCGTTAGCCACACCTCTCCCTCGTTTGTCTTATAGTGGTGACAGCCAGTGGTCGGAAAGAAACATAATTGTGCGTCTGTTTTCCTTCCACCTGTTTCTCGATCTTTCGTTTACTGGAACAGTCTCCTGGTCACTAGAAACCGGCGATATTCCGATATAAAGAGGGTTACAGACAGACAGAGTCAGTCAGTTGTTGTGCTGTGTTGAGTTGGTCGGTCAGTTAGTGAGACAGTCGCAGTTCTTGGTGTAAGAGTTAGTCAGTGACGTGTTAATGAACGAAAAGGTTGTGCAACGGAAGACTGTACGAACTGTGTATGAGTATCGGAGTTTATGTAATCGCGAGTACAAGGAAGTTGTAACGGACGAACGGGTAAATTGTAATTGTGTGCAGCAAGTAATTTTGTGTAATTGGCAAGTGTTAAACTGTAAGTCGGTGGAAATAAAGAACATTGTTGAGTGGTGTAATTGGACTTTTTATTCCACGAACCCACAAAGTCACAGTATCTACGCACCAGGCGAAATTACGCACCTTTATATTACGCGGGCAAACCTACCTCTCAAGTAGTATATTTAGCTGCCGGTAGAGGGAGGCCTCAAAGCTGCTGTCATCACATCAAATGCAATCGCAAGCTGCTAGGGGAATCGCATATAAACTTGTTCAATCGGCGATGCATTGATGACGTGAAATTTTGCGCAGTAAAATTACAGATAAAAATGAACACCTTGTATATCAACATATTTATGGTCACTGCTCTCATGAAAGTGGCCGCGGCGTGGCTCAGTGGTTAGACAGTTTGGCTCTCACCAAGCCGGCCCGGGTTCGGGCCCAGGCGACCGCAGAGTGAGATTTGTGTTGGACAACACGGCGCTGGGGCGGGTTTTCTCCCAGACCTCCGCTTTCCCCCACCATCTCTTCCACCTGTGCTCCATATTCATCTCATGTATCATCAGTGTCACCACCTGCGGTGCTGTATGTAGTAAAAGCGGGTGTTAAATACTACACATTTCATTTCTCGTGAAAGTAGTGGATCAAATCACCTGAAACAAGCCACAAGTTAAACAAATCATAAGATCAATTGGAATTTGAGTTGTAAATGCTCTAAATGAATATAAAAAGGTAATTCCTGTAAAATATTTTGAAGAAGTACATTACTAGTGAAAAATTCACTTTCTTGTTTTAAAGTATACAGCAGTGTATTGAAACTATGATACAAACCATTGGAATCTCTGCTACATCTAATACGTCTTAAAATGCCATTTTAAACATATTTATCGATAGCTTAATTTCTGCTTATTCTTTAAATATTTTTGGCCTACAATGTTATTTTACAAGCATGCTTTTAGAGCATTTTCTTAAATCTACAAGAACTACTCTTCATTGAAGGTCTACTTCTCTCTGCTGAAAAGCAGTGGAATTAAATATGATTATCATACATTTAAAAATAAAATAATATTGAACACGTTACTATGGCTGCAATTGATTAAAAAGATACAGTAATACAAGTCCTATAAGTAATATGCCTCAATATATTCAAAATTAAGGAACGCCACATGTTTAATTGAGTAACACTTAAGTAAAGAGAACATAGCTGCTATACCGTAAAGAGTAAAAATTTGAAACTGCAGAGAGATTAAATATTGCAAAAGTTTTCGTAAAGAGTATTTAAAAAGGAATTTCGGATATAACACTGATTAAAGTTGAATTAGTTTCTCAAATAACGAGATACGCTTATTAAGGGATAACCTATGTCTCTTATAAAGGTTTAAGTTATCCACAATGAAAAATCTGGTTCAATGCTATAAATGTACTTTTGAACAATAAATGTATAAATGCTGTAAATGTACTTTTCATTTTTAGACGATCAAGAGAATACACAGGGAAACTCTCTTAGTTCTCAATAGACAGAATTAAATCTGTCCTATTGTAACAAAGTATTATGTAGTTCATTAAGCATAGTGAATTTTATTCAATGAACTATAGTTTTGCCTAGCGTATACACTATAGCCTACGAAGTCTGCAAACCAAATATTCTTTATGTTACAAAATTTTTAATGATATTTTTGTGCCAAAGATTGAGACAATGTTAATGTCATGATTTAGGCCTATATTAATTACTATGAGAATAAGTGAAATTTAGTAGTGGTGTAAGAAAATTATCCTTTATCAATTGCACTTTTTAGTTTGTATTTTGACGAAATACTATGAATTTGGTCAAATAAAGTTAAGGGAACGATTAATGTTTCGGGAGTTAAACTGAAAATTATGTTATATACTCGTACATATGATCAGATACTAATGGCCGCACATGAAGATGACTTATAGAAAATGCTGCACTGTTTATATTAAATTACTATTGAATATGAAATGTAAATATCAGCAAATAAATCCATAACTATGGCTTTTAGAAGAATGCAGCCAGTTAGATAAAAAGTAGTGTTAGACAATTTAATAATGCAACAGATATCACACTTTAAGCATTTAGGATGCAACGCCTCGTACTAGACAAAAACTGATGTAATAGAAAAAATGAATAAATTTAAGTATATATATAAGGCATATTAAAAATAACATTAACAAATAAGACCTGTAAAGACTCCATAATAAAATTGTACAAATCAATGGCAGTACTAACTCTGATATATAGATCAGAAACATCGACATTAACAAAAAGAAATCGTACAATACAGAAATGAGAGATAAAATTTGTAAGAGCAATAGATGAGCACACTAAAAAAACACAGAAAAAACAGGAAGCAAGATCTTATGAAAGAATTAAAAGTAGAAGAAAGAAATCATATTGGAATCATATCAGTTTGAAAAATTCAATGTCATAGCCGGGATTTGAACTACGGATCATCCATACTGTCACAAGTGACTGTATTAATTAATACATGATGTGACTTCAGTAGTATGTGTGACGTCACTCCCACAACTCCATCACTTGTTGGTTAAAAGTTTGTATAAGCCGGTTGCTCGCTCGCTCTTGGACTAACTTTTGGCCTGGCTAGATGGATTTGTACGCAGCCTCTTCCGGCAGGTAACGGCCGCTGTGGCCATCTTTGTTCTTATTGGTAGTAAATATTCTTATTAAGTGGATTGTAATATGTCACCCATACCTTTTGTAGAAATGTAACCTAATGGAAAATCCCAACCTCTCGCCAAACCGGTATTTCCTACCCTGAGTAATTCCCCCCGTTTACGATCTGACCATGGGTTCCTTACATATCCAGTACAATCCATGGTTATGTCATCACAATACTTCGCCCTACATACATCTAGTGGAAAGAACATTTAATTTTCAATATATCATATTATGGCTAACAACAGAAATCAATGGGTAAAGCATGTTTAAAGAATGAATAATATCAAAATACCTAAAATAGCCTTAAACTATAAACCCAAGGTACAAGAAACCAGGGAAGACCGAAGAAAACATAAGCAGACCAAATTGGAGCAGGAACGGATTGAACAGTCCAAAGTCGTGAAGTAGAAGAATTAATTGCCTGGAATTTGTCATAGATACCTTGTCCCGAGAAGACAGCAGGATGACTCAGTTTTGTGGGTCTTCAGACCTGAATTGTTACAATGGAGTTAATGTATTAACTTAAAAACCCATAGCTAAATAAGTCTTGTATTTCATAATGATACATCAGGGAAAACAAGCCCGCCTCGGTAGCGTGGTGGTAGCGTGTCTGCCTCACGTTCAACAGGTCCCGAGTTCGAATCTCGGTCAGGGTGAGTTACCTGGATAAGGTTTTTCCGGGGTTTCCCCTTAACCTGAAAGATGAATGTCGGATAACTCTAAGCTCTATGAACCCTGGGCTCATTTGAGCACCATTTCACGCATTCCATCCATCGTCCGATATGATTTGACGTTGGAGGACGTATATTAAAAAAAATAAACATCAGGGAAAACAAAACAGGCATAATGAAATGGTTGATTCAAATATCGAGGATATGTAATAAATCTGAGAACCGAAGAATTATCCACATTTATAGAATAGTTTTTGTAAGTGTGTATAAAGTTGATGTTTCCAAATGAAATAGAAGAAATAAAAGAAAAATAGGAACTAGTATTATCGAAGTTTAATATATTTAAAAACGTTGTTTTCTGTAACATTTATCTCTCCACGTGTAACCCTTTGGTTGAAATCAACCAATCGAGGACTGACATCATTTCTCTCTTGTTCCTGATTCAGGAAAGGAGAGAAAGCGGGTGAGAGAGTTTAGAACAGATGAACCCAGAAGAACTGCAAGGCAAATGTTACAGAAAGGGGTAGTATGATAAGGGAAGGGATTTATTTATAGATGACAGTCATGTGGCCCTGACACTTCCTTCGCATTACTATCAAATATTCTTTGGCACGCCAATTGCACTTGCGATTTCATACGTAATCAAATTCGACGAATCACATTTGCGATGCGTACTTAATTGAATTCTAAACACAAAGCATCTACTTTCGTAATATTATCTACAGATTACTAAGCGTGTTCTCCGATAATTTTATCTGGTTTAAAACTCTCATTTCTCGTTGTATAATTATCGTATTAATTAAGGTGAATGAAATTATCGGATAGCTGTCTCGTTGCTGGTAGTAGGTACACCTTTCGCATATTGGTCTTAGTAGAAGCATTATTGATAAGAGGCTGCGTACACCTAATTCAGTACCCAGGCAGATTATGCTGAAGCAAATCGACTCCATTCTGGCGCGTGCAGCATCGTTTGAACCAAGCGCTGAGAAATCGCTCATCATTAATTGTGAACCTCGACCCCGTGGGGTTGATTTCACCCCCTGTTTCATTATAAGCTGACGTTTAGGGGAGGTCTCGCCGCGGCTTTCATTTTAATGTACACATACGGCGTCCTGTCTTTGCCATTTTTCATCTCCCTAGGCCTCACTAATTAAAACAAGACGGCGAGCGACTTTTTAGGCCGGGTAACAGCCAGTATGGCACTTTCATCAGAATACAGTCCGGAGAGGGATGGGCTCAGACTGCTTTGGCACCACCCGCGGATGACGTATACACATGAAATCAAAGCTAATCTGAATAGTAAACTTCTGATTAGCAGAAACGCGTTTTTCAGAGATCGGAATATACACCGAAAAGGTGTCCTCTGAATATGGATACCTCATAGACAGAAATGTTTATGTTTAATAAACTCTGCTATGTTAAATTTGCATGAATTTTTCCACCATTAATAATTCCTTATTTTCTATATAATCTCGATTACCAAAAAATAACTAAATTATATTAAAGTAAGACCTGAAGCATTAATCAATATACTCTTATATTTTGTATTACTCTTACGAAGGCTCTGTACCTCGCTTACGTTCCAACCTAGCCTATAAGAACGGATGTTATGAAGTGATCGCAATTGCACTACTTGAACTTGCGTGCTGAGAGCGGTAGAAAAACAAAACACGTCTGCGAAGCGTATGAATTTACGATGATTTGCTCCATGTGCTTAACATGGTTGAGAAGATCCGTCGCTGCCCATCTCGGTAGCGTGGTGGTGGTATGTCTGCCTCACGTTCAAGAGGTCCCGAGTTCGAAACTCGGTAAGGGTGAGTTACCTAGATAAGGCTTTTCTGGGGTTTTGCCTTATCCTAAAAAGACGAATGTCGGGTAACTCTAAGCTCCATGGACCCTGGGCCCATTCGAGCATCATTTCACACATTCCATTCATCGTCCGATATGACTTAAAATTGGAGGACGTGAATCCGTCGCCATAATGAGTATGGTTACAGAATATGAAAACCCCCCATACTTGTTTACGCTCAGTTGTTAGCCGTAACAATAATTGTTAGCAATACTCTTAACCATAAGTTACAGAATAAGCCTGAATATCATTTTTACCATAGAATCAGCTACATTGAGGTAACATTTCCAATCGAACTGTTTACTTTCCGGAGTTTTAGTTCATTCCTACTTAGAACATTGTAACTCACAATTAGAGTAGTTATTCAAAATGAATATGAGAATCTTTTGTGGTTTAACGTAGACATGCTGTCAGCAAAGAGTTTAATGTGCTAATAGCAGGTTAACATGTTGGCTTTATTGGTTGGAGCACGTGACACAGCAAGCTAAGATACATGACTCAAACCATGGCAGTGATGTTACATTTTCAGTCTAATCTACCTTTTTTAGATTTGTTCTGGTGACATTTTCCTCCATTGCAAATTTAAGATGTGTCTACAAATTTTGTTGAAACCCGTCCTGAGGATCATATTTTAGCTGTGTACTTGAATGGACCGCCTAAAAGTTGAAGGATTTAATGATTCAATATATAATATATCCATAAAGTTGTACCGATTTCTAAAAAAGTTTAAATATGTTGATATATGTTCTTTCAAATCATACATAACGACGTTTTGAACTCCGAATTGCAACGGTTAACGAGTTGCTTTTTGTGGATTAAGAGATGGATTAAGTAAAGCTAATATATAAATATAATAAACGTTGCCTTAAAAATAACTTAAGTACTTAGAAAGTAGCAACAAAGCTCGTATCGATGACAACATTCTTGCAATGTAAGCGACTCTTTACATCGACATCTCTGCTAAACTCCCAGTTTTGCACTCTTTTCACATCAATTCTCTGAGAGTCGCTACCCATTTTTCGAAACTTAATATCCGTTTTGCGGATATTACTTGCTTAACTCCCCAACCGCATGCCATTTTCGCGACGATATAGCTGAGTCTCACCAGATGAGCAAAACCAAAGTTGCTCCTATGGAAGTCGTTTCCACAACAACTCAAATATTTTACATGACACGATTACCCATTTTCTTTCACCTCCAACAACGCTTTGCTTAGCAGTAACTGAAGGCCTGAAGGGCTCTTACGCAAAGCTGTCCATATTTATTGCTTTGTCCATATGCAAGTGGGAATGTATACTGCGAAAAGAACCACTTAAAGCGTGAATAGAAAAATACATCAAAAGTAAAAGGGATGAAAGAGAAAACACATAAACGAAAAGCACAGAGTAACAGCCTGACAAATAAATACACTTTTACTTTCTCTACCTATAGCAGAGAGAGGAAGTATTGTATCCAGTTTCACCGTTTATGCAGATTTTATGTGCATCGACTCCACAACTATTTAAAAAATGCCCGTATACCTATATATGAGTAAAATAAGAGTCAATTCTACCAATGATGTACTATAAAAGCAGGGCGATCTTTTCACTTAATTAGCCATTTTTATTGCAATTAACAGGCAATTCATTTTTAAAATACAACTTCTTCAATCCAGGGATTTGGTTCATGGCCTGTTCCGTCCTCACTCCATCATTACCATCTCTTCCTCGGACGACCAACTGCTTCCTTGAGGTTCATAATCCCTCACAATCTTGGGTATTCTATCCTCATACATTATTTCCATATTGAGGGATAAGCGGGCACATATTTTAAAGAAAATATCACATTTCTTTGACATGTAGACTCTGCCACATTCAAGGTAGTTCTAACCAAGAGAGATGGCTCTAAGGCTCAAATTTGGAAGGTGCTGATTTCGATCCTTGGTGACCAGTCACTCTCACCATAGTTTTTCCCGCATCGGCTAGGCAAATACTAGAGTAGAGTCTTCTAACCACGGCTCTCCTGTCCTCTTCTCTACAGGACGATGTACGGCTGTGTGTCGGTGGCGGACAGATGGCGCAGACTTCTGCGTTGGAACTTATCGGCTCCACCACACAGTGGCCATCTGAGCTTTCACAATCAATATATCTTTATTTTTTCCCGCTGGAGGGGATCTCTAAAGTATCCTTCGTTGCCACCGACCGCAGGGTGATGAAGCCAGAAACTGTTAGCGAACTTATTACCTACCTAATTTACCTCTACCCAGAAAGGCTCTAAATTGTAGAACGAACCTCTGCTAAACGTTGAGCTAAAATATACTTCTCGGAAAGGAATGGAACCTGAACACAAAATGGTAGAATATAAATATTGTACCTACTGTAAAATACCTATCAGATATCAAGAAATTTCAATATATAAGACTACGTAAAACCCTAAAATATCGTTTCTTTTTGGGCAATTAGTTTCCCTTTACTTCAGCTCAACACTGCAGCACAAAGATTTGAATCAAATTTTCCCATTTCAAAGGTCTCTTTTAGGAAACATTTTCTTCGTTCATGTTTATCAGAAAATGACTGAGGATTTTCACTAAATTGCCTTTGAATCAAGGGGTTAGTCAAACGACCTCTTGAGTCTAATTGAATCCGATACAATCGGAAAATCAAGAGGAATGAAATTTATTTACAAAATCAAGTTGTGTTACAGTCATTCGACTTTCTCTATAAAATATTGAACATGTGTTCATCCCCATAAATTACTATTATAAGAACTTAGTTTTCTATATATTTCATTGTTTTTAAGATAATGCAAATAACTAAACGTTTCTTTTGTAATTATAAGGGTGCATCGAAGGATGTTTAAAAAGTGAGTCGATATGCCGTACTTGAAATGTTGTTATGTTAATAACGAGAAACAAACTAGTGGTGGGTTATCACTTCAGACAATGTGACCTTAAATTTAGCGTTTACAGTTTACCAGTTGTATAAAACTTTACCAAATAGTGTCAGAGTGAACGGGACTTCAAAGATATATTATTCATAGATATATTAGGACATTTGATGATTCTCGTAAAAATACATTACACATTCGGCATTTTAATCAAAACTGTTGAAGACAATTTTGAATAACACTCACTATTCTCTATGCTCTTTTGTTTTCAAATTACTTCAAAATACGTATGGTTGGTGACATCCCAATATTCTCTTCGAATAGGTGAACAGTAAATGAATGAATGCATGTTATTACTCACGTTTCAATCAATTCCTGAAAAAATATGATTAAAAAGACTTATTTTTCTCATACTTCACGTTAATCGAGGTCAAAATTTACACTCGTAGAAATGCTTTCTATTTCCTTGCAGTGTGCGGGACAACTCGGGGTCATGGAATTAATTTAAAACCATAAAGCTTTTATCAAACCTTAATTTGAATTTATTTTCTTGCTACACTTTGCGCTCACCAGTATATAAACATACAATAACAATACTTGTGTCCTATCTTCATATAGCATTTACTTCCAGCTACATTTTGTATTGATCGACCCAGACACATAAAAGTAACAATCAACTTCTGGTCCCGAACTGGGAGGAAAGAGCCCCATAAAACAACACGGCTCACCAAAAGGCAACGCATGAAAAACCAAAGAGAGAATCGGGAAACCCGAACATGGAGCACTTACCCTCACAGACACAGACGCGAGCCAGGCACACACTACTCTGCCGGTTTGAGGGAGCCACCCAAGAAGCCTCGGGCACCGCAGCGCCCCCAAAGAGGAACGGCGGAAAGCCAAAACAACGTGACAGCAGCGCCCTCGAACCGGAAGAGCAAGTAAAAATGTGTCGTAGAGAAAACAAACGGCATAGTAGGAAGAATGAGAGTAGAGGAATGAAGCAGTCTTAAACAATAGCTGTATCTTTGAGAGCTGGTTGCTATGATATGACGTTGAAATTCCGCTCTGTTTGCATGATCAGCAGAGAAAGGGGCAAGAGAAAAGAAGGTAAAAAAATATAATAACTTATTTGCACAAAGGCTTTACTCGTTTTTTATCAAGCTGACACTTCTACAGTTTTCGTAATTCCATCGGTCATTTTGAAATGTTTTCACTATTGCAGTTGTCCAGAAAGTAGGAATTCTGTAAGTCTGCCAACATCTATTAACTACGAGGGTCGTCTGGCAAGTCTAGTAAATTTCCATGAAGGGATAGAAGTTTTTTGTTGCAACTTTGTGGGTGGAAAGCTCAGTTATTCAAAAGATTGTACAGAAAATTTGAATGTGCTACAATATACACTTCATTGTTGACAGCCATCTGAAATGGTCAGTGTGATAGCTACAGTTGAAAATGGGGGAACAGCAGTTTAGTGCTGTTATTAAATATTTTCATTTGAAGGTCTGGACTGCCCATAAGTCAAAACTGAATAGGATGAAGTTCACGTGGACTCTGCACCAACATTGAAGACTATTTACTCTGGGATCAATGAATTTAAACGTGGTCGTAGAAGCAAAAGCTGATTCGCTCTCTTGTCGTCCAATTGAGGTCACCACACAGGACACCACTGAAAAAATCCACGATATGGTTATGCAAGACTGTCGAATCGCGAGATAGCTAAGGCGTAGGCATCACAATTGAGCTAATGCACAATATACTGCATGGAAAATTGGCAATGAAAAAGCTGTGTACGATGATGGGTGCTTACAGTCGACCAAAAGCGCAACCTGAAGAACCTTTCTACCAAGTGTCTGGCGATATTTAATTACAATCCGCAAGAATTTTTGCGCCAATTTGCGACCTGGATGAAACTCGTATCCATCATTAACACCAGAGTAAAAATAGTAGTAAAAACAATGGACAGACGATGGTGAAAGTGCACCAAAGAAGGCAAGGGTCATTTTGTCAGCTGGTAAGGTGATGCTTTTTGGAGATTTTGAAGGAATAAACCTCATAGACTTACATACTTGGAAAACGGCAGAAACATAACTGGAGTCTATTATGCTTCATTGTTGGATCGTTTGCAGCATGCGTTAACTGTAAAGAGACCGAGATTGAAAGGTAAAAAGGTACTCTTTCACCAGTATAATGTACCATCACATAAATCTGCAATCGCAATGGGTGCATAAAAGTGCATGAGTTGGGCTTTGAATTGGTTCCTCATCCACCTTATTCACCAGACTTAGCACCAAGTGACCTTTTCCTGTTCCCAAAGTTTAAAATTTGCCTTGGTGGTAAGAAATTTTCATCAAATGGAGAAGTGATAGTCATCGTCAACAAGTATTTGGCAGACCTTGAGAAACCTAATTTTCTGACGGGACGAAACAGCTGAAACATCGCTGGACCAAATGTATAGCCATCAATGTAGACTATGTCGAGCAATAAGTTTATATATATATATATATGTTTATATATGTATATATATTACTGGTTTTTAGCAGATTGATCAAGCGACCCTCGCAAATGCAGTAATTTTAGCTTACACATTTTCCCCATATTTTAATATTTCAGTATTAATGCTGTCTAGTCAAAGAGCATTTTCATTCTTAGTATATTTAAACGGTTCTTCTAATTCCTGTATATCTTAAATATATATTTTCCCAGTTTCTTTGCACCTATTTCCCGTTATAACCTCATTCCTTTCCAATTCCTTTCTTAATCTTTTTTCATTGTTGTTTACTCATTCTTGGCCTAAAAGACACAGATATAATAAAGCTTTGTATACACATTAAATTCTCACCATTAAAGAAATAATTTGAAAATTAAAAGGATAATTATTATTTAACATTTTTAGTTACCAGTATTTAAAACTGCATCCTAATGGTATAATATTAAAGACAACTCACAACTCTTGAGTATAACACTTTTTAAATGTTGTTTTGCTGTAGAAAAGCAAGTGTGTTAAGTGGCAAGTTATTACTGTTGTGAGCTCACTGTTTTCTCTTGCTTCTTTTTTAAAATTACATTTTCCTTGTTGCTCGCGCTAAAGGGCTTAGTGTATATGTTCATTGAAATTCAAATAGCTGCCGAGGGATTTCCCTTCATGAATGAAAATGTTGGTAATCTACAGGTTAAATACTCCTTCCTGTTGCAGGGAGAAAATATCGTCTCCAACTAATTATACTACCTTTGTGCTTATGAAATGAAGAATTAACTAGAACGGTTTCCAGAAATAACTGTACATTTTTATTAAATTGTTTCAAAACTTACAAGTTACAAAAGATGTTTCGTTAAATGATAGCAAAAATACAACAAGAGATGCTAATGTCGATTATTTTCCTTGTTTTGACAGTCGTTGAATGTTGACGTTTAAGAAATTATTGAAAATCAACCTATAGAAAACACTTATAATCTACAATGGATAATTATACTACCTCCGCTATTTTCTAACATTTGATATAGAAGTTGATTCGCTAGTGCTTAGAAAAACGTAATTTCCTCAGAACTATTTGCAGTTTTATTCTGATAATTTTATGTGTTGTCTTCCCTTCATCTACTCTTTTTAGTATATATGGAAGATATTCTAAATGAATGGAAGATTTTAGTAGACCCAGGAATCAGAATAAAAGAAAATATTTATATTAATACCCTGCTGTTTTCGGATGACCAAATATTGATTTATCGGAATGAAAATCAACTGCAAAAATCAATGTATATTCTAAATAATATAGTACAAAAGTATAATTCTAGAATATCAGAAGAAAAATAAAAAATTACGGCTTTTCAAGGAAATTATAATGTAAGATCAAATATTGTTTTAGGAAATAGGATTTTGGAACAATATCGAGTTTTAAATATTTAGGATGCAACATAAGTTTTAGAAACAATGCTGATATAGAAGAAAAAGTAAACAAATTACGAGCAATATGTGGGACAATCCAAAGAACTTTTAAAAACAGAGTGAGAAAGGATACAAAAATGAAAATGTATAAGGTAATGGCTATTCCAACTTAACTATATAGAAGCGAAGCTTGGGTGCCAACACAAAAGGATTTAAATAAAATACAGACTGCAGAAATGAAATTTTAAGAAGTGTTAAAGGTTGTAGAATATTGGACAAAATAAGAAATGTGGATATTAGAAAGAAATCAGAAATCGAACCAATCCATGACAAAATGTCAGAACGAAGGCGACAATGGCATGAACATATATTAAGAAAAGAGGATGGAACATATCCAAATGCAATATTAAACTATAATCCAAAACGAAGAAGAGGCAAAGGACGACCCAGGAAACGCTGGAGAGATCTATGAAGCTGGAACGGGCGATATGCCCAAATCATGGAGTGATGAAGAAGAAGAAGAAGAAGAAGAAGAAGAAGAAGAAGAAGAAGAAGAAGAAGAAGAAGAAGAAGAAGAAGAAGAAGAAGTTTTCCCTTTGTGGTTAGGGAATTATTTCACAGATCATAAATTAATACTAAGTGTACAGCATGCGGCGATGAGCTAATTTCCAGCATCTGTGTCGCGTTTATGTAGAACAACGGGGCATTAAACACTGATAAAAACAAACGAGCCGTTGGTTTATAAACGGAGAGCTGCAAGTTAAACAATCATAGAATTTTATTCATGATCTAAGCATGATCTAATTACACTTGACTATATCTAATTATCTATCAGCTTCCAAGTGCATAGTTCCCGGGTTTGATGCCTGCTGCAGTTTTATAATATCGTATTCATTTAAATAGGATTCTTCCCTATCCAGTATAGTTTTTTTCTTTCCTTTTTTCTAATTTACTACATATCGGACGATAAATGGAAAGGGTGAAATGATGCTCAAATGTCGCCTGCGGTGCCATATGTAGTAAAAGTGGGCGCTAAACACTACACATTTCATTTTATTTGATGCTCAAATGAGCCCAGGGTCCATGGAGCTTAGAGTTACCCAACATTCGTCTTTCAGGATAAGGGAAAACCCTGGGAAAACCTTATCCAAGTAACTCACCCTGATCGAGACTCGAACTCGGGACCTCTTGAACGTGAGGCAGACACGCTATAATCACGCTACCGAGGCGGGCGCCACTATAAGTATTTGATATATTTGATATTTATTTGTACAGTTTCCATTATAGTTTCACTACAATGACCAACTTCGAACGTTCACTATTATACCTCCTGTACAAATACATAAAATTGCTGCCCCAAGATTTCTTTGCTGACTCAGGTCCCCTGGCCATGAGCCTTTGGTTTTCCTGAGTAGCTTGGTGTCATTTCCTCTTGACCTTCGCTTCTTTTACTCTAATCCACTTTTCTCTTAACTTATATAAGAATTCTCCTATACATCTATTTTTTTCTTTTCACCCATCCCCGTTGACATGCGTAATGTCACTACCTCTTTGCTCACACTGTCCCATTTCTTATCCCATATTTTTCTCCTGCTATTCGTTAACTCCTTACATTCTACCAGGTTATGAACAAAGCTCTCTTCATCTCCGCAAAATTCACATATCCCTACCTCATTACTTCTCAACCCTTTTAGATATACGAGGTATGTCCAGAAAGTAAGTTCTGTTTGGTAATAAAATTAAATTTTGTATAGATACAGAAAAATTATTTATTGCACAAAATTCTACAACTCTTAAACTACTTTTCCACATAACTACGGAAATTTTGCAGGCATTTGTCATAGTGAGGCACAAGTTTTTGTATACCTTCTTCATAGAAGTTTGCCGCCTGTGTCTTCAACCAGTTGGAAATATTTTCTTTCATCTCTTCGTCATTGTTGAAGTGCTGACCACCAAGGAAAGATTTGAGATGCAAAAACAGATGAAAGTCGCTAGGAGCGAGATCAGGGCTGTACGGGGGGTGGTCTAACACGTCCCAGCCAAATCCCTGTAGTTTTTTTTTTTTTTTTTTTTTTTTGAGTTGCTCAGTAACAATCTTTGTCACCCAACGTGAGAAAAGTTTACGAAATTTCAGTTTTTCGGTAACAATTACATGAACAAGTACCTAATCGTGAGATTTGGGGAAATTTCATAGCGAGAGAACTAATTGTAAACTTGCGGTTTTCCTCGATCTTGTCGTCAATCGCGTGAACTAGTTTTTCTGTAACCAAAGATGGACACCCAAAATTTCATAGCGAGAGAACTAATTGTAAACTTGTGGTTTTCCTGGATCTTGTCATCAATCGCGTGAACTAGTTCTTCTGTAACCAAAGATGGACACCCACTTCGTTCTTCATCGTGCACTTCACTACGTCCTTCATTGAACTGTCAAACCCATCTTCTCACCATTGTATCACTCATCGCATTTTGTCCGGAAACATCGCAAATTTGCCGATAAATTTCAAAAGGTTTCACTTGCCTAGCGTTCACAAAACGAATCACAGATCTGATTTTACAAGCGGCGGGATTTTCAATCAACACCGACATTGTAAACAAGCACAACAAAGCGTACGTGGCTGACAGCGATCTCACAATGGCGCACGTTTCTTATCCTTGATACAGAGCGTCTACCGCGCATGTGCGGAACTCCGATTGCAGTGCTGCAGCGGAGATAAATTGAAGAAGAACTGACTTTCTGGACCCCCTTGTGTTATTCCTACTCTCATCCATGTTATGCCTTCTCTTCCAGTTTTGTTACATTGATCTATATATTTTTCCCTACTACATTCTGTCTTTAATTGCTTATACAATTTCAAAGATTTCTTTTCTTCTATGCTTTTCCATATCTCCTTGTCTATTGTCTTGTACTCTCGTTCTCACTTCCTTCTAGAAACCGCTATGATTTGACTCCTCTGCTGTCCATAAATCCCCCATGTCTACCTTCTATACCATTCTTTCCAATTCCGACCACCAACTATTTGTGTTCTTAATGGCCTAGTAGTTCTTTGCAAAACAATCCATGCACCTGGTCTAATTGTGTACCTATCTCTGATGTGCCCCCATACCTCCACTGCGTACATTGTTCTGGGTTCGACGACCTCTTCATACCGTCTTTCTAACCATCTGACATCTCCAGTTTATGTTTACATATTCTTACCCATGTCATTGCCGCCCTGCCATTAGCTGTCATTTTTCTGGCACACTATAGGTGCTTAAAGAGTGCATGCCACAATGAATGTGTGTACTTAGAAAATGTGTGTACAGGAAAACCAAATGACTGTTTCTGCGATCTGATGGTTAGCATGCCTGTTTCCGAATTCGGAGTTGGGTAGGGGAAATTTTATTTACCATTCTTTATTCCCCATTTCTGCCTAGAGTGTAGAAGTATGAGAAAGTGTAAATGCATATGTGCATGTGTGGATTTAATGTTTATAAGAAAAACCAAAATTAAAATAAAAGCTTAAAATAGGTAACAGAACATCTCAAGAAATAGAATAAACTCTAAGCCAGTGATATCACGGCCCGTGGGCCATTGTTCAAAAATCTCGTATACGTGTGTACAGCAACCATACGTTATTTTACACCTGATTTTTCCCCCATAAGTATAAATGTTTATTTTAAAATACGCAATTAAGTGAAATACTTGTATTAAAAATTCATATGTAAGTTATTAACTTAGATACTCTAATACACACAAAATAACCTCTGTACCGATACTGAATTGGTGGATTGGAAGCTTTAGGAAATGCAAACATAGGCCTGTGTGAGGTAGTGAACTGCACTAGAGATATTAAAAATACAGACCTATTGTTTAGGAAGAAGCCGTGCCTGTACTTCATTACCTGCTGACGTCAAAACATTTTGACAGGCAATTACGACTGAGACACGAAGAGAATCTTGGTGTAAATGAACGTGCTACTCGCACACCTTATCTTGAACTCTGCAATGCAGTGCTACGAACTTTCCGAGTAAAGAAAGTCTATGTTTACCTCAGTAACAACTGAATATCGTCCGTACTCCAGTGTTACCATTTGTGCATTTCACTGTATCGCGTTATCTTTGTAGCTATTCTCTTGTGTTATCAAACTGGTAGGTAAATTTTTGTGTTTAACCAACTCAGAGGGTAATTTTAAATACTAAATGCTTCAAAGAGATTCGACATTGCCACTGCAAATCGTGTAAATAGTAAAAGAAGTGATCATATATTTAGTCGTTTAGTTTAGCCTCTGGCTAACCAAGAAAAAACAACTGTGGGGACTAGACCTATGTGCTTTATGCATTCATATTTGTTATAGCAGAAATACGAAACATTAATTGTTAAGTACAATTGACCTAAATTTTTACTGGGCCGGCCCTTTTGCGCATTACACGCTCTTATGGTTTCAGAATGCATTAAAGTTTTCTACCATTAATATTTTCTGAAAGTCTCAAAAGTAAATTTCTTATGAAGTTCACCTCAGTTTGCTTTATAAAGAGAGGATTGTCTTAATGACATGATGGGGACAACATGCAAATACTTGATGTAAAACTCATGTGCTTTGTTAATTTATATTTTGTTTCCAATAGATCATTGAATTCACCAATTAGGAATACCTACGATTTTCATGTACAATGGGATAGGACCTATTCCCGTGTTGTAAACATTAAGTACACAATTGCCCGCCTCGGTAGTGCAGATGGTAGCGAGTCTGCCTCGCGTTCAAGAGGTCCCGAGTTCGAATCTCAGTCAGGGTGAGTTATGTGGATAAGGTTTTTTTTTACTACGGTTTTCCCTTATCCTGAAACACGAATGTCGGGTAACTGTAAGCTCTATAGACCCTGGGGTAATTTGAGCATCATTTCTCCCATTCCATTCATCGTCCGATATGACTTAACGTTGGAGGACGTAAAATTACAATATATACACACACACACACACACACACACACACACACACATATATATATATATATATATATATATATATATATATATATATATATATATATGTATTTATTCACTGCAATTGGGAACTACCCGGTGGCAGAGTTAAGAATACAGATCAAATTACAAATACTAGATTTACAACAATAACACAATAAACAATACAAGCATGATATTATTTTAACTTTAGTCACTTAAAACATATCTAATTACTTCTCTATATACATATTATATACCATTATAATTTAAAAGTTAAACTATAAACCATCTAGAATTTTTCTAAATTTCTTCAGCGACAGGGGACAGCCCTGAAAGACTGCTACAGGCAATTCATTCCATTCTTCAATGGTTCTATTAACAAAAGAAATTTTTCCTACGTCAGTTCTGTATCTTCTACCCTTAATTTTATACCTATGATCGTTTCGTCCATAATAATCCGGATTATCTAACCTTACACTAACGTCCACCCATGCCTTTACACCGGCATTATATTTGAATAATGCTACCAACCTATGTTTTTTACGCCTAATTCTTAATTCCTCCCATTTAGTCTCATCTCTTTTTATAGGCCCAAAATACTTGCCTCTTTTTATGAATTTTATTGCCCTCTTCTGTATTTTTTCTAATGGATCGATTTTGTTAGCTCTATACGGGTCCCAGCATGCTACTCCATATTCCATAACCGGCCGCACTAAGGCCTTGTAGGCAATTTTCCTGGACCTAGCGTTCCCCTTTTTCAATATTCTCATTACGAAATGTAATGCCTTCCACGCATTCCTAGATGTAGAATTTACTTGTTCGTCCCATCCAGCATCACTTGCCAGGTACACTCCCAAGTATTTGCAGCTGTCCACCTGTGGAATTTGCACCCCTCCCATGTGATAGTTAACAATAATTTTGCCCTTAGTTCTACTAAAAACAATGGACTTACTTTTCTTGGCATTAATTGTCATTTTGTTAGCCGCAGCCCAATTACAGATTTCATTTAAATCATCCTGAAGAGCGGTTTCATGCACTGTATTCCGAATTTTATTATAAATGATACAATCGTCTGCAAACAACTTTATCTGGCAGTTAACATTAATGCCATTAACAAAAACGAGATGTTCTCGTTGGATGACTAAAAGAAAGAAAACGAATAATGATTTCCCATCTGTAAGTAATTAAAAAATTCAAACGTTTAAATGGAATACCTCCCAAATGGTACAGTCCAGAAAAAAAGTATTTCACATAAATTGTGTGTCCTAATTATTTAAACCCTGTCGCGACAGTCATAACGATGCATATAACTTTTGTGTAGTAACATTTTGTCTACATATTACGATTTACTAACTATGTAAATCATAAACTGGAGATGTCAGATGGTTAGAAAGAATGTATGAAGCGATCGTTAAAGCCAAAACAATGTATGCAGTGGAGTTATGGGGCACATCAGAGATAAGAACACAATTAGACCAGATGTATGGATTGTTTTGCAAAGAACTACTAGGGCTGCCAAAATCGGCACCAAGAGAGGTGGCATTACTAGAGCTAGGTAATACAAAAATGAGGGGAATAATAATAGGGAGAATATTGAAATTCTGATATAAGTGTATTAAAGGACAGAAAGGGGAATTATTGAACCTGTGCATGATGCAATAGAAAAGCATTAAAATAAAAATAGTTGGTGGTCGGAATTGGAAAGAATGGTATTAAGGATAGGTATGGGAGATCTATGGAGAGCAGAGGAGACAAATTATAGCGGTTTCTGGAAGGAAGTGAGAACTAGACTACAAGACATAGTTAGGCAAGAGATATGGGAAAGTATAGAAAAAAATCTTTGAAATTTTATAAGCAATTAAAGACAGAATGGGGTAGGGAAAAATATATAGATCAATTTGGCAAAACCATAAGATAAGGCATAGCATGGATGACAGTAGGAATATTATACTTAAAAGCGTTGAGAAGTAATGAGGTAGGAATATGTGAATTTTGTGGGGATGAAGAAAGCAATGTTCATTACCTAATATAATGTAAGGGGTTAAAAAGTTACAGGAGAAAAATATCGGATAAGAAATGGGACAGTGCAAGTAATGAGATATTGGCGGTACGCATGCTAACGGGGATGGGAGAAAAGAAAAATAGATGTTTAGGAGATTTCTTATATAGGATAAGAGAAAAGTGGATTAGGATAAAAGAAGAAAAGCTCAAGAAGAAATTGCATCAAGCTGCTCAGGAAAACCAAAGACTTATAGCCAGGGGACCTGAGTCAGCAAATAAATCTTAAGGTCAGCAATTTCATGTATTTATACAGGAGTTATAATACAGCACATTGTGACTTTGTGGGTTCGTGAAATTAAAAGTCCAATTGCACAAACTCAAAATGTTCTTTATTTCCACCGAATTACAGTTGAAACACTTGCCGATTACATAGAACTACTTAGCGCACACAATTACAATTCACCAGTTCGTCTGTCACAGGTCCATTGCACGCTCACAGCTACGTGCAACTCCTCTGATACACGTACACCGTCTTCCAGTCCGTCCACTCACTCGGCGCACCTCATGGCTGCTCGCCACGAACTCAACTCTTCTCCGGCCCGGCGTGCCGCTTATATTAGACCAAATGACCTATCTAGAAGGTTCCGGGTTAGATGAAATATCCGGACTGTTCCAGACGTCAAAGGGAGGGGAAGGATATGGCCAGCGACCAGTGACACTTTCTTCACGTTCCCCTTCAGTGAACGCCTCAAGATAAATGGGTAGGCGTGGGCCCAATGCTTCCGTCTGGCCCTACTGCCGGCCGGTTCTATCGGGAGTTCTGACGTTCGGGTAACAATATTCTATGTTAAATTCTATTGTACTGAATTTGTAATGGATACTGTACAAATGAATATCATAACTATGTAAATCGTCATTCAGAATGAAGGGGACATCTGATCACATTCCTATAGAATTCAAGATCTACATTTCATTTGTCACGAAAATATCTTAAACATAATATTGTCACAAACTGGCCATGGATGGTAAAGTATTACGACGCCACGTGGGTAGATGGTGCGCGGTGGAATAATTCAGATGAAACTAACGCTTTGGGAGAGGTTGGGATTTTACTAATACATTCTCTATAAAGGTTGAGCAGCACTAAACAAAACCAAAATTAACTTAAAAGATTTTCTATACTAAATAATAACAAAGATGGCACATCAGGCCACATACCTGACAGAGGTGGGGCATTACACCCGAACCAGCCAAAGGCTGTCATAGAAAGACGACCGATTCATCCGCCACACTCACGCCACCTGAGGGTGATGACGCACACAGATGACATCACAATCTACCAAACTGAACAAGTCAGTGACTAGTGTGACAATATGATCTTTTTATGGCGTAGACTATACTTATAATTCCCATTCCCCGTGTTCCTGTCCAGTGTGTCCCATTGTTGCATTTCCTTACTATGTTCAGGATCGATGGATACGGGCGTGCACTGTAGGCGAGGCGTATAGCGAAACAGTTTGCTTTGTAAGACTGTCTGCTCTCGCCAAGGGTCCTCAGAGAGACCTCTCCGTGGGGAGAGGTACCCTGGGGAACTGCTTTCGCCGGAGCTATCTGGCCTGCTACCTTAGATTTGTTCGTTCTCCTTACGGATTCTTTTTAGAGATTTTCAGAAGCAACAATAGAGAATGGAATATAGGTACCAAATTGTCTCTATGAGTACCTGCACTTCCTTGTAGGTATAACCATAAGTCAATGAATGAAACACACCAGTTTTCTCCCTACATTTTAGAACATGATCAATCATTCCTCTTAATTTGTGATAACAATGACTATTTGCCAGTATTAACATTTGCTTTTTATTGCAAAGGATTCCCAATAGAGTTATCACAGGGAGGTGACAACCCCTTTCCACTAGCATTATTTATTCACTGTAGAGACGTTAAAACACTAACTAGGCAACGTTAAAACTCCTAAATTCATCGTCTATTAGTCAGAAAACAATTAGGATATCAAACAGATTTTGACGCAATACAGATACATGCCTTTTAAGTAGTGCTGTAGATAGATCAAATTTTAATCGATTAACCGAGTCACTTTAATCGATTAATCTATCGATTAATCGAGATATTATCTGTCCAAAAATTAGGTGTAAGGATTATATAAATTACTTTAATACTCCGTACATTTCATTATTTATGAAACTTTTAAATATTTATATTCAAAATTTGTGTTTGCATCAAGTGCACATGCTTCATATATGTACTGAATTATATCTAAAATATTTTTGTAACTAATTATTTAGTAACGTATTATAAAAACACCTACTAAGATTTGTGAGACTGACATGCGGTTGTTTTGTTATAACGTTTTTCCTTATTTTAACTTCTTTTAACATAAAATTTTCACTCACTGTCACGAACTCAGAAGCATTACTGGCTTACTGCAGTTAACAGCACAGTTACACCACCACTAGCCCTGAGAAGAGGGATCAGCTATTGTTTACATAGCTGCGTATTCGAAGTGTTCAATTCAAGGTTGTACACTTCAGTTTATGCTAGCAGGCGAAAAATAATCAGTTTTATACGATATATTGTCACACACATGCTGTAAGGAAAGAAACCTCTCTGTCAGCATCTGTATGTAGTTCACAACAGCAGTGTTACTTACACTCTCTAGGGGTTCAGAGCGATTTCTGTTAGATATCAGGGGTTATATTATCTCTAAGTTCAAAGAACATTACGCATCTAGTGAAAGCTTGATGCGTTGGAAAGGCTGTTTAGGTTGGAAGCAATACACCAAAATAAAGAGGGCGAAATTTGGATAAAAGAGCTTTGATTAATGTTTATTGTAATCGATTAATTTTAATCGACTCGATTAATCGATTAAATTTTTTAATCTTTAATATAAAATAAAGAATTATTTAATTATTTAATAATATTTAATAATATTTTGGTTTATTAAGGAAGATA